>JAQGAE010000137.1:0-53583 GCA_034696685.1 Julus scandinavius | reverse complement strand
AAAACAAAACGCTTCGGTAATGGTGGATCGGATGACTTGAAATTCCCACTTCTGGCATATTCCAATGAGAAGCTTTCTAAAACTTCGGCACTTTTAAAAGTGATTATATCCACGATTAAGTGATCGTCATCTTCATATGCATTAATATGATGCAAAAAGAAGAAGGCTGGTGCTAAATATACAGTTTTCAACCTCTGGCCTGTGGATCGCTCAATGATGATGAATTTGGCCTTTAATGAAACGAAAAAGAGTTCATGGTTACAGTGCAATTTCTAATAAGAATATTAATGCACAACATCAGATCATCTTGAAGTCTTGTTACCTAACCTAATTCATTAAACAGTATGTAAAAGTTTTGTAAAAAAGTATTTTTCCTCACCTTCTCTTCTGGAGTCCAATCCAAGCATTCCTTAAAAGACTTTCCTTTGGCTTTGGAAGTTACCAACTTCACACTGTTGACGAGCAACGGTTGCTCTACCAATATCAAATAATTGTCGGTCATTCCAAAACTGTGAAAGTAACCGTAGCAGGATTTCCAGCTTGGAGAAAATGTGTTAATGCATGTCGTGTTTTCCAATAAATTAGCTCCTATGACAAAAAACAAAACAGTAATTGTAAATGTTGGATTTCTGCATTTTTTTTTTTTTTTTTTGGAAAAAAATGAAAATTGCGGATAGTTAATTTTTATTTGGCTAATTTTGTAGGAAATGATTTGCAGTTAGTGCACGTACACAAAGCTAAAAATAGTCATGACATAATTTTAACTAAATTATATCTACAGTGATGATTATTTGCAAGTCTAGATTCGACCTTGAAATGACCATGCACATTTTCTACATGGTAGTTCAGCCTCCAGCATAGAACAAGTACCACAGTATGTACTTGAAAGATAAAAGGTTTTTATAGTTTGACGTCAATCCAAGCATATCATTTTTTACTAAGAGTTGCTTGAAATCTGTTTTAACCAAAATTATGTTAATCTAAATGGGATACAATTAAAAAAATAGTTTCAAAAAGGTTTTTCTTTAAAAATTGTTATGAATCATCACCTTTTGCATTTCCTGGTTGAGTTTTATAAACTGTGTATTTTAATCCAGTAAAGAAGTTGCAACCAATGTTGTAAACTGTCCCGTCACTGCCGGTGTGTGGGTGACAAGTAGCGACGTTAATGTTAGCTGCCTTGTTTAAATCAATCTGTAATGAATCATATAAGTTCGAAAATTATCTATTATATTTAATTTCACGAATATTAGTTGTTCATTTTTCTGATGCTCTTTCAAGTCACAATGGCGATTCCCCAAGTTCAGAAAAATGATGAAAGAGATTCACACTTTTTTTAAAAATTTACAATAGAAATTAAGTCTGGTTGTCAATTGTATTTTATGTATTTACACTTTTATTATACCCAGAAATATACAGTAATTTCCCTCTTATAATGCGCTTGACGCAATGGAATACTGGTTTGTGGGTTAGTAGTTAGTGTGCCAGAAGGTAAAATTAGGAGAAAGTGTAAAAATAGGACAAGGTGAAAATGAATTTGTAGGTCTGCATGTAATCCTAAAAGGCGTCAAAACATTAGTCTATGACACATGAATATGTGAAGAAAAAATAAAGCCTTAGTGGAATGTGAGAAATAGAGGATTGGGATGGTCTCATTAAAGCAGTGACGACATTTTTATTTGGTATGGACGAATCAGCATATTGCAGCTATTTAGAAATAAATATCTTAGGGCGTCTGGTCACTTTATGGTGTCTAACAATCTTGAATGCGATATTTTTAAATGTTAACGCTCAGAACATGTACAATAAGGAGAATTAATTGAAGGTGTACTAATCATGCATCCATCAATACCGACAAGTACGTAGGAAGGTAATTAGCATTTTTAGTGAATAAACATGTTATTACTTCCAAACATTACATTTGAAGTATGAAGAACAATTTCTGAAATCTATGAAGCGTGCATATCTTACAGAGTCATATAATGGAAAATTTTATGCACTTTGGTGCCATTATTATTCAAGTTTGGTGTTGAAATTTGTTGACTGTTCAACTTAACACGTCAACTTCCTGAATGACTAACAAGCAGTTTTTTATTATTATATACTTGCAAAACTAAAATTCAACCTCACGTGAGAGATTAAAATAGGGAAACCTTATTGTTTCTTTGAAAACAAGTTACTTTGTTGACAAATAAATGCAAAAGCTCATCAAATTGTGAGTAATTTCAATGTTCGAAGGACAAGGGTACTTTAAAATTGTTTCAGCAAACATTGGACTTATAAATCGAAAATGTTGATTCAAATTATAATATTAATCATTTATACATTAAAATCTTGAATTTTAGATTGCATTTGTTTTTGAATTAGAATGCTATGCTGAAATTAAACTCTAATTTAATGAAATAAACATTTAGGCTAGGAATATATTTACTTCTATTTAAGTTTATGTTTTGCAGACTAAGCTAGAGTTTGGCAGTAAATATTGACTTCGGAAGTGTCATTTATTTTTAACTCTGTACATAAATAAAGTATGCCAACCTTATAAGCGTACTATGCGTCCATAAGCGATTGAAATGGGGGTAACCCATTTTGTTTTTCTTGGCGGTAAAATACTGAATTGGGTCTCCATTATCTTTTTCAATGGTAAGGGCAATATGATAATCTAGAGGCATTTGCCTGGAAATACTCAAAAATCTTAAAAACCGCAGCATATTCTGCCCCACCTAGCTCTGTGTTATGAATATAAATTAGTGGAAATTAACGTCCTCGCAAAAACTTAATAAATTCTTTTTTAATTTATTTTTGTAAAAAAAACCACGGAATACAAAATGTATATTACCTTGTCCTTGGTTTCTAAAGTAAGTGGGTCGATAATTCTAGAGAAGCACGTCTCTGTTGCTGCCAGGGTTTGGCCATTAAATTGGTAGGCATTTAAATTGCAGTTGTCTGTCAAGTCACCTGGCACAATGGATTGCACCATCCTGTAATTATGCAAGAGCAATTGATTAGTACACATTAGATTTAAATAGTATAATAAATAATTGTTGACAGGATTTATTCGTGATATATTTGTGCAGATTCGTGATTAAAAAAGTGTGCGTGAGCCAAATGTATAAAAGATGACGTTTACAGCAGATTTTTTTGTTGCCATTGTATAATAGTATGCTCCATTTTTTTCAGAAAATATAAAACAAAACAATCTCGTTACAGTCTGATTGCAATTTAGTTTATGTATATCATAATTTATAAATCATAGTATATTGTTATATGCATGCATCTCTATAAACAAAGTAATTTCATTCCTGAGCAAGTTTAAGGAATTTTTTTGTTTTAATAAAGAGTGAAGTACATTTTTTATTGGAATATCTGTCTATGTTATTGATGTGGCAACGTCAATTGTTATCAAAACTTTCTAATGGAAACATAAATATATAGTACATGCCATTGTCATATAGAATAATGTGCATGCATATGCTCCTAAACTAAAAATTACCGTCAATTACGTACATTTGGTGTAAATCATTTTTTTAATAGAAATATTAAACAGGGTTTCAAAAATGATTATAGATCACCATTATTAGTTTCAGAGAACCGCTTTTTATACATGAATTAGAAATAAAACATTTGAAAAAATGTTTAAAAAAACTATCTTTTAATTGCAAACCTTGAAAGCATGTTTTTGCTAGGATCTGCATAACCCCTAGTCCCAAATTCGGTAAAAAGAGGTTTTTTTGCTTGCAATCCCTTCTTTAGCGCTTCACTCTCCAAATATCGGCGTTGAAATGTTACCTACAATTCATGAAAAAATGTTTAAAATAAGAACTTATTCATTCCACGTTAGGTTTACCAGGAAATTATTTTTTATACCTTGTCTCCATCTATATGAAAGGCGTTTAAAAGCGAAAAGCCATCAATCCAATATCGCATTTTATAGTCTTCCAGTTCATAGCGGCCTGGACCAACTCGTAAAAAAGTCCCTTTCACCCAATCAGGAATTTTCCCTGAAACAAAATTATTTGTTAGCCTTAAACCAAAATTGCTGCATGGCAGTAGGTATAACTTTTTTTTTTCTTTTTTTTTTAATCTGAGGGGAAACTTGTGATGCAACAAGGTGGAAAATGAGGCCAGTATAACTTTTTATTTTTAAGACTCTGAAAACTGGTCTAATCAGATCAGGATTATATTTCATAAAGATTACACCAAATTGCCAAAATATTTTTTTGCGGAGTTTTATGTTATGAAAATGTTGTAAAATTTGATAGATTTTTTTAATACTGATATTTCTTTCAATTTGTTTGCCATTTGCAGAATGAATTTTACTTGCAAACGACTCACCCTAAATTTTTATTTATGATGGCGTATTACATAATTTGAAGAATTTTTTTATTTCGTTAAAATCAATTGTTGATTTTGCCAAGTGGGTGGTAATTGTACGTAATAAAAGAATTCCTTTAAAAATAATGTCACACGTGATTAGAAATGCACCTACGTATATCTAAGCGTTTACTAGTACAAGTGGGCGACATTGACAATAGAAAATGGGGCAAACGTCAATATAACACTAGGAGATGTTAAAATTTGGCAGTGCGATATATTAATGACTGTCTAAATGGGAAATAAAAATTGTTCTTCAAATTTTCCATTAATTTTTTATCAGATCGTTTAAGATAAAAAAATGTCGTTTAATTCCAACTGGTGCACACTTTTATGACAAGTTGATGTTTTAACTAAACACTTGACAATTACCATCACGTAATGCTGCAATTAATAACAAACTGCTAAGTAGCATTCTGATGCAAATTTCATTAACATTTGAAAAAATGAAGGGCATTTTTTTCCAAACATACCAATTCAGTTTTGCCAGCGAATTCATCACAATATTAACTATCAATTCATGCCACTGTCAAATAATGAAATTTAAAGCATTGCATCTGGTCACCAGTTATACTGATGAATGTATTGAATTAAATAAAAGTTGTTTAAATATTCACGTACGCGTACTGTTTTAATCATAAGTAACCTTGAAGACCAAACTCTCATTCGCCATTGAAATTGCTGAGGGACCAACTCTTTATTTTTCATTACTGTGTAGTTTATTATTGTGTCAATTTCATTAGCACACTTTAGGTCTCTGTACAATATGCTCCATATTGTTTGCAGTACTTATTGTTTGGCATTGCCAGCAAGCAGCTGCTCATCAAAAAGTTTGTACATAGTATATATTAAGTTCCATGCATCGTGAAGGTGGGCGTGTTGTGCTGTATTAATTTTTGGTATTTACCACGATTAATAATCCGGATACAGATACGTTGCACCAAACTCGGATTAACTTAAGTCAATTACTGGAGTTTTCTGTCATCTATCTCCTTCGTAATCGCTGATCTAATTACCCAGTAATTTCAGTAAACGAATCCCTTGAGAATTAATGCATGTTTGAAATGTGTAAACGAAAATGTATAGAATTACCTGCTACAGTTGCCTGCATGGGACTTTTGTCTTCATCGACGGTGGTAAAGAGCAATTTAACGTCCATGATTGCTGTTTGATGTTTCTCCTGCGAGTAACTGAATCAATTTGGGGCGAGGGCCAACTTTCCGGCGCAATACTACGAACGATTATGAATTTGAGGGCGAATCTATTTGGTACAGCGAGTAGAGTGGCGAGGACAGAGAAAGTTATCAAATGAAGGGAGATCCTTCCCTCGAAACAGCTTTTATACATGCGTTTCAGTCTGATAGGAAAGTCATGGCCACGAGCAGCCTATCTGGATCTGAACACCCAATATCGACTACTGTCGTAACAGCGCCTGGTTGGTGCGTGTTCTTTTATCGCTGCTTTCTCCTTTCGAAAAATTAAAAATATCGACAATCGTTATTTCCAAGCCATAAACACGTAAGGTTATAACGCATTTGGGGTCACCTGGGTTCGAAACTATCAACTTTCCCCTCTACTTTCTTACTCGTCGCCTCTTTTACCCCGACCAGCAGGTGGACAATAGCCGCAGGGTCACAAAAATCCTTCACAAACAAACAAACTTTCAAAATCTACTGCATGTACAATTTTTGAAAAACATCTTGTCACGATGGTCGACCAGCCGCCCACTTTCTCTGAAGTTATGCACCTAGTACAATATACCAGCTAAATATTGGTAAACACTTTCCCCATTAAGAACATGGTGCATATTCAGTGTAATATATAAATAATCAAAACTTATTAATATATTGAAATGTGTGGTGTCTTTTTAATAAAAGGGTTTGCTAAAAAAAACAAAAAAAAACTACTTTTCCTTTCTTTCAGAATTGATATATTTGCAAATACATCCATTTAAGTAGTAAAACTTGAATATCTTTATGAAACAACACACATGTACGTGTATTTTGAAAATAAGATGGCTATGGTTTCTTATTGTTTAAACGAAATGTCTGGAGTTCATAATGGCTCTGATCGAAGTTCTGTTAGCTAATCATAAGTGACAAATTATTCCGTGATGTCATTTAACCTAACTCTGAAGTCATGTTGACCGGACTGCGTCCATAGAAATCTAATCTATGCCTATGGCGACCTTTGTAAGTTGTCACCATATATTACTAATTTGAGTGCTATCGTTTTATTTTATTTTTTTTAACTTTGCCTAAGAATATAAAGCGAGTATTTTCTGGTGAATGCTATTTTTAAGTATGCAAGTAAATGGGGCCTTTTTATGGAATGATATGCATATTTGATAGTCTAGTTAATTGTCTGGAAATTGTGCTAATGGACGTCAGCTCATGTGATTCGCAGCATTTTGCGTCCGGTAAACATGCATATCAAAGCGAGAGAACGCGAAAATAGTTTCAATGTCAGCGACTTTTTTGCGTAGATTTCTACTCAATTTTTTTCCATCGCTGACCTTAAATTCGCCATTTATAGTTTAATGTATTTTTAATATCGTTTAATACAAGGTGTAACTTGGACAACAACACTTACTGGTTGAGTAAAAGGAGAAGTTAAAAAAAATCGAAGATGGCCATGCATACCTACTCTCCTTGCAATTCTGTCAAAACAGTAAAAGTTGTCGTAGATAAATTATTTAGTCATTCGACCAACCCTAATAATTTTGCTTTAGGACAGATTGCAAAATGCAAGGTGACTGCAGTTTTTTTCACATTCTGGACCCCCCAAAAAAACCCGTCAGATTTCATATTGATTTTGTTTACTATGAAGCTGAACAAATAATGTTTGTTCATTATGCATTCATTTGCTATCATTATTAATATATTATAGGTGTTGATATGAAACATCGATTAGAAATACATAGTCCTATTTTTTTTAAATATGTAAGGGAGATTGTAAGTGATTTCAAATAACTTCGGAAATGCTTTGATCGTGTCTCAAAATTTCAATTAAGCAAACTTTTAGCATTTGCAAATATAAAATAATGGCTTTATCCATCCCAAAATATTAATGAGTAGTGAAACACTTTCCGGTTTTAGTACTGCCATTAACTTTAAAGCTTCCCTGAAGACAAACTATTTTTCAATTTTAATCCTAATTTACACTATCTTGGCCGTGGTCAGCAAGAAAGTTTTCTTCTCCTTGGTCGAGTGTTTTCACTTCCTAAAACTTCAAAAAAAAAACAGGTATGTGGGTCAACGAGGCAAGTTTCTTGAACATTTTTTGTGGTGTTCAGGACCTAATAATTGTAATGAAAGTCTAATAAATGACCTAGTTCCTAATTGAGAGTTTTCTTTATGTGTTATGCATGAAGTAAAACTCTGAAAATAAGAAATACAGTATTTATCGGGAAGTTTCTGTATTGGAAAATAATAAACTTCCCTAAATGATTCCAAACATAAAATTCTTATTATTTCATATATACGTTCTTTATCTTTGTATTATATTTTTCTGTCCTTCGAAATAAAACCTGTCATCTCCTTAAATAAAACCCATCTGATTTCTATGATAATAATTTAAGCTTCATTTATTTTTTTTATTTTTTGTGACATATTTCCTAGAAATTTGTATTCAGGAAGAGTTTCAGGTTTGGAACTATGCCGTCACAATTGATGGGCTTGGAACAGTTCAGGGACACTTCAAAACTATTTTCCTATTCGATGGCTTACCCTCAAATAGGAACTTGTAACAAGCAAGTCTTGCATTGTTTAGTAATCTGTTAAAGCACTTGTTTTAAATATATTCAATTTCATAGACTTTGTTTTTTGATAGTATGACCCAATTTCGTGAGATTGTGGCAAAATAGTTTTTTATCAGATCATAAAATACATGTTATTATCTTCTGCTTCCGATAGAACTCAGTAAAAAAAAGATAAACATATTTCCGTAGGAGTATTACTGATTTACCCATTATTTGTTCATATAAGGACCACTCTCTTGAGTTGTCCATTAAAATTAAATGTGAAAATTAAAATCCGCCAATTATATTTTTAAATTTGCATTGGCGTTCAAAAAAGCATATAGTACTGCATATAAGTTCTCAAATTCTTTCAGAATGCTTTTGTTCAGTATTTACAATGAATGAAATAAATTTTGCAAGACATTAGTTTTTCTATCAAAATTTTGCAACACAGCGTTTGGAAAACAATACATTATTGTATATAGATATTTTGAACAACATGCATGTATTTAAATTATGCTTATTTTGCTATCTTGTTAGTTTCTTTTCGCTAGATGGCGCAGTGTGAATATATTTGTTAATGTAAATTTCATATTGCCCAAGTTTTGCTCAAATTCAAGGCTTCGTAAGCTACTGTATTGACGTTCACGCCCTCTTATCATCTTTGCTGATGTTAAGTAAGCAATTTTTGGAGGATTGTTACTAAACTTTTGTCCTCGGTAGGACTCGATATCTCTATATCAACCTTTGTCTGATGTTATTATAGATGCAAGCATTTGTTTCCAATAGGTTTAGCTATTATTGAGATCTGATAAACAATATATTTTACCTAGGTGCTGTTTTTGAGCAGATATGGGAGAAATGATTTGTCAAGATTATTTAAAAGGCATTTTATCCTTTTATCTTAAACAACAGAATTTTAGTGGAGACAAACATTGGTCTGAATACTTTGTGATTACGATAAATTGCACTCTGATCGTCTTTGCACACGAGCCTATTAATATTGCTAAAGTTCTAATCTGGAGTAATGAACTTGTAATATACTAACACACTATTTTGTCTTCGTCGGAGCGACTATCTGGTTTCAAATGATGAAATATATATTTTTTTTTTTGCCCTGGCGCATTTCATCTCTACTTTTACGTACCATGCTCTGTTTGAAATAATCGACGATCAAAACATGTTAATTCGCGATTAAAGGAACGTATACCCACCAAAAGAAACATTAGAGACACAAAACATACACAACAAACATTTACATACAAACATTGATGTGTCAAGAAGTTTTTGCGAACATGTGTGGAAAACCTCCGTTTTTTCCCCACATTTCGATATTTCTTGATGTTTCGTATAGCGATCGCTCGAGAGGCGGTCCGGATCAAAGGAAAAATGTTTCTCAAAAGTTTCGTGTTAAAAGGCCTGTTTCTAAAATGTTCCTAAAATGTGTCATAGGTGCGTACACTCGTGTTTTTTTTTTTTTGTCTTTTTTTCACACAATTTGCCACACATGTTTGGAAAAACATGCTGAAAACAGTGGGGTGTTTTAAACGTCTTCGTACCAAATTAATGGCCGCTTCTGAAGTGAAAGGGTGCGACCATGTTGAAAATACTTATAGGGAGGCTCCTACACCTCCAGTGTGCTAAACCGGAATTAGGCTAATTAGGAAAATAATAATGTATCATTTGACCCGATGAAAATAAAAATGTTAAATAGAAATTTGAAATATTGAAATTTGAAATTTAAATTTATGATCGTAAATGATGAAGTCACGCACGCAACTTGTATAGATATAAACATAATATTCAATATGTTTAAATTGAAATTTTATCATCAGTTGACCTCAAAGAGAATTTGTCGTATGGCGGCCATGAAACATGTTGGAGATCTTAACCTCTTTTTTAATTATACTGTATACACATGTAATATATATTATTTACTTATCTTTTTCCTCAGGTGATGTCGGTATTTTTCAACTCACTCCATTCTGACGACCGACTGCGGTTTTGCACAGGTCTGCCATTATTTTATTTCGAGATTAAAACAGGTAAATTATATAAAATGTACACGGAATGAAACCAGGATGGATGAATGTTCTCAATCCACATATTTTCAACTCCTGACATATTCAATTCTTCAAATTTGAAATTTAAATTGTATTTTATTTTGTTTTGTTTCAAATCGACAAATGCGGGTAAACACTGGCAATGAAAGTGAAATGAGTAATATCATAAACCCAATGTTGATCTATACACGCACATTGTGAGTCAATGTGGCTACACATATTTTCGTTAGACGGCGTTATTGCCTTAGGTAACATTAATATCCGTGTCTTGACCCCGAAGTAATTTAAAAGTCAGTGGGTCAGTATTAAGCTCGACATCAATTTAATTATAATCAATATGATTCAATTAAATTTTAAGGGAGTGGGACAAACGTACCATGAAGTAACGCGGGGATGGGAACTGGAGGTTCAATTCTGGCGATTTCAGTCATTGTTTTTGCATCTAAAATCGCCAGGCAATCCTTAACATTTGGGCGACGATCACATGCGACGGTGAGCAAAATACCTGAAAAATTAAAAAAAAAAAATATTAATTCTAGTTTGTATAAACAGTTATGCACAGAAACCACACATGAGATTCCAGGTAATTTTCTAATTGAAATGAACGTAGTTTGGGACCAATGTCGGTGTGACCAATTTGAATTTTTGCAAATTACCATCGTCTTCTTCTGTGGCTCCTGGTCTTGGGACAAACACTGCTTCTCCAGGAAAACAGTCGTCACAATGACGCCAAAGAGTGGTCTGTTTAGTCAGAACATTCACTTTGCATACCTAAAATTAAAGTCAAAATTGTAATTTAACTAAATGCAGCTGGTTTTGTTTGTATTTGGAATTGTAGAACGCACCAAAGAAAATAGAAAAATACGTGTTGTGATTATTACTACAAATGACTGCTTAAAAAATAGTACTCACAGCGTTTTTGTAAAATCCGGGCTCAAAACAGCCACTGCCATAGGCGTAAGTGTACTTTCGACCATTGTAGTGCTTGTAATTGATTTGTGGTAATTCAAAGCCTGCAAATATACGGTTAACCGGTTAACGACATGCATCGGTGTATTATGTCGAAAAAGTATTATTGCAGAACTCATTACCTGGCTCAGCTAAATTTTCAGCTGTTAAGTAAATGACTCCGTCTTGATTTTTTTGCGCCGTTGCTGTAGTGTAGTTTAGTTTCACCAAATTGACACCATTGGGACCTTCCTGAATCACATAAAACAAAATTAAAAATTACTGATAATTTTTTCGCAGTATAATTCGATGTCATTATTATGTAGTGAAACTGCAAGAATAGTAAATATTGCGATAATTAACAATTTAACATACAGCCTTTGTTCCCAGTGGAAGTACGAATCTTTGGGGCTTCGGAGCTTCGGCTCCCAAATATGGTTTGTCTCGTAAATTGCACAAAAGAAACTGGTCCATGACATCACTGTTGCTATACGTAATGATGTCAGTGACAAGATGGCCATCGTCTTCATATGTGTTTATATGGTGAAATAGGAATAACGCATCGCTCACATAAGACACTTTGGAGATGGCCCCACTAGTCTTGTCGATGACCACAAAATAAGTCTGTGGAAGTATTAAACAAAATTATGATCAGTGCTGATTTTCGAATATATACTAAGAAATATACGGGAAATTGATCATTTTCCCAAAATTTTGGTAAACTAATTGTCCACGGTTATTTTTAGTTTCAATAAATTTGTAAGCTTGCAAGTAATGTAAATTAATAAAAAGACAAATATATTTTTTGAAATATCGAATTTCATGTTAGGTTTATCCTAATTAAATATATCTATCATACATGTAAGTTTTGATCATCGTAAACATGTTTTGAAACTTGATAAATTTATATTTTGAGTCTGACTATTTTCAAACTGAGGCGTATAGAGCGCTAAATGTGTCATTTGGCTGAACATAGTAAAGGGGGCGCCACATTGCAAAGGGATATTTTTCGCGGCTTATTTAAATGTATTAAATAATCATTTAAAATGTAGACGAACAGACAAACCTTCTCATCAGGTCTCCATTCAAGGCAATCCCTGTATGATCGTCCTTTCATTTTTATCGTTGCTAATTTAAGACTGTTAATGAGTAAAGGTTGCTCAATGAAAATCACATAATTCTGAGATATTCCAAAACTGTGATAATAGCTGAAATTGGTTTTCGTCCGGCAGCTGATATTGGCTAAAATTGACGCATCCCGAAATGCATTCGGACCTGGAAGTAGTTCAAATAAATTATTTTATTTTTGTATTTATGTAACTGGCTTTACTCGAAGTAGATATTCAAAATATCTTCAGTAAATCTGATATGCTTATTTACCGTCACCTGTGATGCACCCAGAATTGCAAGGTGGCATTTTAATAATATGGTATTTTAGACCAGACATAAACGAGCTTCCAATATTATACCTGGAAAACAATTCGGAAATAACAGAATTATGAGAACATGGCAAATGGAAGACGTTTTAAAAGTGACTGGATTTTGGATGGAACGTAGAAAACTCAATGAATAATAATTAACTCAAGTTGTTATATTCGTTAATATTAGCAGTTGGAAATCGAAGTTTGGTAGCGCCGCTTGTGGCAGCTTGTGCAACTTGCAAAAGGGACGCACTTTAAATGCGGTAATCGAGATGATTAGATAAATTTGATTAAATATATCTTCAATTGATAGTAGTTTCATTTAGCAGAAGATCCATGAAAAAGTGTATGGACTTGGGACATCAATTTCATAACACCTTTTATGTCAAAGCTTATATAATATTGATATTATTGAATATTTCTTTAACAGCTATTATCAGTGTTTTTGAAAAATAATTAGTATGTTTAAATCTATTCAGTATATTAATGGAAGGTTGATCAAAATCAAAATGTATACTAATACACTTAAGCAGAAATTACCCTGTTCCATCATGCCCTACATGTGGATGGGCACTGGTGACATTTACCCCCAGACTTTTATGCAAGTCTACCTACAAAAAACAGAAACGGCACATGTATTTCAGTTATATTTCATATTGTTTTTGTACATCTTATAATAGTGAACCTTTTCCATAGTATTTAGTGTCACTGGATCGATTCTCCTTATATTACAAGATTCAGTTGCACAATAGACTTCGTTGTTTAAATGGAAAACGTTGATGACGTTATTATCGGTGAGGTCTGTTGGTACTAGCTTGGAAAATATTCTGTTGAAAACAATAACATTTTTATACATTTATATTGCAACTTTTTTATCTATCATTTTTAACGTTTGACATACCTTGACAATAAACCTTTACTCGGGTCGGGATAGGCCTTGGTGCCAAACTCGGTGAAAATTGGTCGGTTCACTTGCATCGCCTTTTCAAATGCTTCACTCTTTAAAAATTTTGATCGAAATGTTGCCTGAAACAAGAAAGTTTGGTGTTAAATAATCATATATGGTATTTCATTTTCTTG
Organism: Julus scandinavius; assembly: GCA_034696685.1. Taxonomy (NCBI): domain Eukaryota; kingdom Metazoa; phylum Arthropoda; class Diplopoda; order Julida; family Julidae; genus Julus; species Julus scandinavius. The sequence goes on along the minus strand of JAQGAE010000137.1, from coordinate 39,958 downwards.
TGGTATATTTTCCACACATTTCAAATAATTGGTCCTATGATCTTATTTAGTACATTGTTTTAATTCTTTTTTTTAACGAAAACCCATGTATAGATATTTGGGTTTCTATTTTGAACGTATTTTGAATCCTCATTTTGTTATTACATATTTCCTGAAAACTCGACATTGGCTTTCTCAGCTTCAAGGATTAAATAAGTTAATCCTTATAAGGATGCGCTTACTTTTATTTAGGACGATGGCCAAATACAGGTCTATGCATTTACCCTCTCCTTCCTTCACACCTCAATGTTCAAAAGCAGAGGCCAGCTCACAACAATACAATACGCTTTATTTATGGCCTTATATTTTTAATGGGAATGTCCTTCGGAATTTCCTATGTATATACACAATTGCTGACGTGCTTCGAATGTCAAAAGTTACGAAAAAGATGAAACCTGTTATTAATGCAATTTCTATTTCACAGTCACACGGTTTTTTAGATTATAAGGAATACTATATAGGTTACACAGGATGAAAAAGCAAATGCATGTATGCACAGTTTTAAAAGTTCCATATAGGCAGCTTTTATTTTACAAGATTTAATTTATTGACAACTACTATGTCATTATTAGTCGTTGTTTATCAATTAAGCATATTATTGGTCATTTAAAGAATAATTAGTGTTTGAAAATTTCATTATAATTGAAATTTTAGTTTGTAAATTTGCATAGATGCTATAACTGCTAATTACTAAAACGAAAGTAATATTGTATTATTATATGCATTTGAATTATTAGCTTAATAATGTAATGTTATTATTCCAAGAAATAAAACATGTTAAATATACTTGAATATGTAGGTTGAGATTTACCTCATTACCTCATTACATTTTCGCTGTTTATATTTTCTAGTCACTATGAAATGTTATGAAATTGTTTGTCAAACAAATTTTAAAGAAGAGTCATGTGTGGAATTTAGTTGACCTGAAAATTAAATGTCAAGGCCCATTTCGAATCTACCATCAACTGACTACTTTTTGATGGAGTAGAATGAAAATAAAGAGACATCTTAAATGTAATCAGGTTTAAGAACCATTTGTAGCAAACATATATATACTTATAGCCTTTATATACGATAATTACATAATGATGGCACAGTTACATGGTGTAAATGTAATGCATACATTTTCATGAAGAATTATTATATTTCGCATTTGGAATTTTTAATACACTCATTACATTTAAATGCTGTATTTTTGAGAAGACGGCAAAAGGAACATGATCAGCATATTTTTGCTGGTTTATTTTAATAATTGTAGTCTATTGTGAGTGGGTATTGAGGTCGTATGTTTGCAAAACCCTATTTATAATCCATGTAGAAAAATCAATAAAATATTCAATGATTATCAATAGAGCAATTTTATACAACTTGTTGTCAAGGGAATTGAAGTTATTAGTACGAGTATCAAATAACAGCGTATATACATATTAGAATTTCAGATGCTTTATTAGTCGTTAATTATTTTTGCTAATTTGATCATAAATGCAAACTGTTTGCATTGTTTCGATAATTTAACTTTAAATAGTTTTCCTGCATAGCATGCTGAGCTACTTTATTTCTATGGATTTTAAATTATCTTTCTAACGATTTTTCACTTAACCTACATTTTACATTTAGGCTACAGATTAAAAAAAATCATCTTCACCTAACAACTTAGCTTAACAACTTCGCCCCTCGTACCTAAGCGCATCAACATTATTATCATATTTCACAATAGCCAAGCCAGTCGTGTAAAGTATATGATTATTCCTTAAAAGTGTGCCGTGTATAGTTGATGTGGTCACGAAATGGATTTTAGCTTGGATGAAATCCTAGCTGAAATCCATTTCGTGACGATCTAAAAATGGACGTAAAATAGTATACGTGGCGTGTAATGCTGTTTTTGCCGTAATTTCACCAACTAAAATGACGTCAAAGTGATCTTATCTGCTGCTTGGGGAGTATTAACAACTTAATAAATTACAAAAATTCCATAGGGAACCTGCTTCGCACACTGGAAGGGGTTTACAATAATGGCTTTCTCTGGTTTAGATGTGTATCTTTGCCCTATAGCAAAAATAAAAGTCGTATACTTGTAATATTAGTTTTTTTTTTTCTGTTTTAATTTTTTTGTTATTAACATGTTTTTCGAAGACCTAGTTTTCTATAATGGCATGCATGAAACTTTCGTATTTGGGGGGGGGGGGGGGGAAATGGAAACGTTTTCGTAAGCCATGATATAATCATGTACATTACACACTTCCTAAATGATATAATCGTAATTGGGAAGAATGTGGTGGGCGATGCCAAATCTTAACCGTTAAATACACGAAGGTGCAATGACCGTCCCGTGACGAGGCGTATAGGAAATAGGAGATTCGTGATGCTCGGACGACAATTAAAATGAAAAGGGCATTGAAATAGAGATGGGTCTTTTACCCCGCATTGGAAGTCAATCACTTTGTAATAAAAAAAGGGAAAAAAAAGTTTTGCAATGCTCTGGGCTATGGGTCACCGTACTCACTTCCACAAAAATTCAACATATGGCAACTTGCACCAGTTTTCATAAACTCATGCAGGTTTCTCGCTTTATAGTAATTATTGTGATACTTGATATACTACTTTTATGTTATTACGAGTGATTACAGTTTGACAACTTACTGTTTGTGTTAGCATATTTACTTTTAATTGGCGATGAAAAAGAAAAGGTTGACAGACTTGTATTTTCAAATGAATATTATTACATTCACTGCATGTATATATACTTAATTATGTGCATGGTGGAACTGCATTATTGCATAGTATATTAGGGAATTTTTTTGCTGTATAGTATAAATTTCTCGCATAATATGGTTTACCATATTTTTAATCGCAGATGTGATAATTCTAAAGCACAGAGGATTTTCCGGAAAAAGAGGATTAGTTTTGTTTTAAATTTTGGAATTAGAGAATTTATTGCGGTTCTCATTTACGTATACATTTTTATTTTAAATTGTTGTAAAAAATCTTGGGTTTCATTTAAAATGCTAAGGATTAACTAAAGTTTTGAGAATAACGCTCACATATCCTATCGTCGTCGTTATTGCGTCATATTACTTTCTACATAATTCATCATCATTTAGTTAGTTGGGGATCTTGAATACAAATTTATAACTAAGTATAACTCGCGCGTTCGGATGATGTTTGTGATGCTGCCACATGTACGGTATCTCACGTTCACATAAGTATTAGACAAGCAACTTCTGAGTGGTTTGAATTTAAATTTGCTCAAGAAAAGTAACTTGATAGAGAAAAGGCAACTTTAGACAGTTATATTCTCCTACATTCTAATTCAATGCAGAAAATGAGGTCCAACTTAGTATGCGTTCTCTGAGAAATCAACTGTTTTCACTGGTACACTAAAATTCTATACATGGCTGATACTAGACTTGAAATAGAAGATTATAGATGCATCTATATGTGCTTTTCGTTATAAATGAGACTAATTTAACCTAAAATAATGTTTTCTGCTGTGGTATCACCGTATAGAAGTATTTTTAACCTTTTTCGGATCACGGCACACTGATTAAGCAACCAAAATTGTCACGTCACACCATATGGTTTTAAGGAGGAATTTTCTTTAATTTTTTCAATGAAATAAAGAAGAACTACGTTTTGAATAAAATAATCTGCTCTATGATGAGCTTTAGTTGCACTCCTAATGTTTTCCATATACAATTACATATACAATTAATAGTATAAATGTAGCATAACATATATACTGAGAATATGTTTCACACTTTCTCTACCAATTGTTCGTGTATGTTACGGTTTAATGTTGATTTTGGAATTATAAATTTCTATTTGAAGAGTGAAGTGATCGTGACGTTTTCTACAATGATATACACTTTTCTAATAAATGTGAATAACGATAAAATTAAACTCGGGCTAACTCACTTTTCCGTCTTCAATGACAAAATTGTACAGCATAGCGTATCCATCGAGCCAGTGATTTACGGTGAAATCTTCTAAATCAAACTTCCCAGGTCCAATTCTCAGCAATACGCCATTTAACCATTCTGGTATTTTTCCTATAGAATTTTGCACAAATATTTTAATAAGTTATAATCAGAAATTCATCTCAACACATTGTCTATAGCTTTCTTCTTTCATTATTGATTTACATTGTTGCATGCAGATGTATAGTCGAAGGCTTTTCTTTTTTCTTATTTTTTTTTCGTTTTTATGATATGACATGAAACATGTATGAAATCCATGATAAGGAAAGATGTACATTTATACGCGTATATTCACTACATGTACCCCTTTTATATGCCTTACACCTACAAAATTTTGCTATATATTAATGAAAAATTCGAATTATGTAAAGTTATCAAGAAAAATAAAACAGCGCTTGGTATATATACACAACGAGATATTAAAAATCCATGCAATATTTATTTTTAACTTTGATTTTGATGCATGCACTAATGTGAATCTTTTGTTCTTTTTCTATACCAGGTTCTAAGCTCTAATGATCTTTATAAATCACTCAATAATCCCAACAAAGAACAAATCATCGTATCTTATACAGTATTAAACGGGAAGGTAAGCAAATATTTCTACAACTTCCAAAATTAAAATTATAATAAAACAAAAACATTTTGGATATATTGTTTCATGTTTCATGCATTTGCGTCATACAAGAACAACATACCATAAAGTAACTTTCAAATTCATGAAAAACAGCTACTTACAAAAGAAAGCTCGTTTTAAAAATAATATTATATTGCGAGACTTAAAGATTAAAAAGTCTCAAAATAACAATTTTGTTTAATATATTTACTTATTTTTACTATAGTATTGTACAGAATTATCTTGACTCTATAGAAACATAAAATGTTCTAAAAGGTTTACATGTACGTTTAGATTGATTATGTTAACGCCGCTTTTTGAATACATCTCGATATAATGCAGTAAAGTATTGTTAAAATTTTTTGAATAAAATTGAATTATTGTAGCTTACCTTTGACTGTAGCGGGCAATGGTTCAGCTTCTTCGTTCGAAGACCGAAAGAAAACTGTTAAATCCATCGTATAGTGTTTTTATTAAAACTAAACCCTGTTAGGTAACCGGTATATTTGTAGTTGCAAGCCGCAGCTTCTTGATGTATGTAAACCTCTCAAAGAGCTTGGCGTTACTGTCCCGCTTCTTTTGCTTACCTTCGTCTATATATATAAGTATATACTGTACGTGTGTTTAGCATGAGAAAATTCAAGCAAGAGTTTTCACCACATGCTTGGTTAATCAAGAAAATCACATGACATCATCTGCGTCCAATCTTGGTAAACTGATGGGTTTTTATTTTTTTTGATTATCATTGCGTGCACGATGATTATAAACTATTAAACATTTTTAAGTACAAATTATTACAAATAGGAAATAAATGTAAAATTATTAGATTCATGTAATATATTACATATCCCTATTGATATATTGCAGAACTTCTCAAAGGACTTCGTTTTTAGTTAATTTTTCGTAAAATTGTCGAGATATCTATTTTATTTACCTTAAAAAAGTGCATTAGCTGTTTTTAAGAAAAATCTCACTTTTATTGCAGAAAAATTGCATTTTTACCTTAAAAATCGCACTTTTACTGCAGAAAGGGTGTTTTTACCTTAGATAAATTGCGCTTTTACCTTAGAAAAAGTGCACTTTAACCATAGAAGCATCGCATTTTTAAGGGGATTACAACCTATCCCTTTCAATGGGTAAATTTGCAACGACACTCACAGCCAAACAAAAAGATATTAAATAAAAATAAAAATTGTTTAAAATAGCTTGATGGATCAGCAAGGGCATCATTGTTGTTTTTCACTTTGAACTGGTAGATTTTTTAAAAATTAATAAACAAGTTGGAAAAATATCCGATAATTTGCATTCTCATGCTGCACGTGCTGGCAGCATGTGCAAATTAATGGACATTTTTCAAACTTTTTTATTAATTTTTAAAAAATCTACCATTTCAAAGTGAAAAACAACAACATCGCATAATTGCGTTTCTAAAGCAGAAAAGTTGCACTCTTAATGCAGAACAATCACACTTTAAATGAAAAAGTGCAATTCCCCATCTATATTTTTCCGATTTGGGATGAAATTTGTAAAATTTGTTGGATTTCGGCGTAGAGATCACCTATGTGAAATTACAAATAATTTACAAAAGTGGCATTCTTCCGAAGTCTCTTGTTTTGAGTTCGGCAATTCAGTCTCTTGTTGGGTATCAAGAAAACACTATTGCCGAATTCATATCTTTTCGCGAAATGCCATCTGTCCCCCAAAATAGTGCACTTGTTCGTGGACTGTTCCGTCACGTGATTCGAACTCTGCCATCTTTTCCAGTGCTGTCGTGCTGACTTCGTGTCCTGTTTATTCTCTTTTCCGAGGTAAAAACCTTAAGAATTGTGCATATTTTATTCGTCGAGCAATATAGAAGTTTGATCTTATAAAAAAACATCCATCTGTGTACATTTGTGAAAATAAGTTGGTATTGCACGCTGAGAAACATTCCTATGGTCCACTTGTTTTAATCTTTGATATGCTGGTTTCGTACGTTCAGCTGTACCATGTACTGAAAGGGATAGGCGAGGCCTTTACCATTATTTCATTTAACTCGGCTACCTTTATTTACCTCTTAATTGAAACAATTTGGTCAGTTACCCATCGTTTACAAGGCGAATCTTTATTAATAAAATAAAATCTTAATATCTCAGGTGATATTCGTATTCGTACATTTTTGGTTTTGAGCCCTATCTTAATTACCCGTGTTTCCCATTTCCTCCCTATTGTAGTTCCGTTTCAGCTGATTCACATTGCCAATAGATTTTGACTTTACGTTACATTTTTTGAAACTCGATCAGACCCCCAATAATGCTCGTGGAATTAGCAGCAACGAATAAACTGCTGCTATGCTTTATATAGCGTATACGATACTACCATTTCATGTTGACCTAGAAAAGATGCAAAAGCTATTTTTAGAAAGTTGCGTATATATGGATAAAGAAAAAATCACCCTTGTCGCTTTTAATAAATTGCATGCGGTCAAATGAAGTAGAAATTGTTTACCTGTATTGCTATTTACTACAATTTAAATCCATTATTATTATGTATTGTCATGTATCTATAAAATGTACTGTGCTTTAAAAATCGTGCTCGCCGTATTTTACTAATTGCTAAAGTAAAAAAATAAATAAAACGGTATCCTTTTGTTGTTATCAAAATTACAAATTTAAAATTGTGCTTTCACCTAATTATGCTGGGCGAAAACCCACGTGTACACACGTCAGAGCACGTGGCAGTTGTTCGTTATGAAAAATATACAGAGTTAAGCTAGTTTGTTCAAGGTGTTGATGTATATGTAATACGAAAAATAATTGGTTGTGTTTCTGATGTGAAATTTTGAGTGGAAACTAGTCGATCATGTTATCTTTCTATGTCTATTTGTTCATGATTTGTATAAAATTTGAATTAGTCTGGTTTTCAGCATGTCTCATACATTTTGTACTAATTGTATACATTTTTTTGTCTTTTGATAGTATAAATTTGCCTGTTGGATAACTATATCTATCTTTATCACATCAATCAACTTGAATTATACAATGAGTGAATCTGCTCTTAAATTTGGTCCAGAATGGTAAGGCTACACTCCATTATTTTGTGTTCAAATTCTTGGTGGAAAAACGTGCTAATGAATAACGTTTGTCATACTTGTGTATTCGCAGGTTGCGCAACCTTTCCCAGGGTACAAATGTGTCATCGCCACCTCCATCACCAGGACTTGGCCTTCATGCTCCAAAATTTAAATTGGCGGAATTTCGCTATGGAAGAGAGGAAATGTTAGCAATATTCCCCAAGGATATCAAAATGCCACCTGACCTCAAGCAATTTACAGGAATGCATAAGGAACAGTATCAACTACCTGTTACCCTCGTTGCACTCACAGAAGAGGAACAGGTGATGTCATTGTTACAATAAAAATTTGCTATGCGTATAACAAAAACTTTGCCGAAATGTTTTAACTATTACTATAATTGATAACATTGTATATAATATGAATAATTTAGAAAATTTGGACAAAATCTGTCAACAGTGATGCTGTGTTAAGAATAATGGGGAAGGGATCGAGTGGGGCGCCAGCTGGTGTGCCAGCACCTCGAGGAGGACGTGGAGGCGGTTCTGTTGATAGAGGAAGAGGTCGAGGTTTGTATCAGATAACCTGCAATGTGTTATGTTTATATTACAAATTCTAATAAGCTCTTGTTTAACAGGACGAGCTACGTACTTTCAAAGGGGTCCTTCTCTTGAAGATGGGGGAGAAAACGCACCACCTGGAATTTTTACGAGGCAGAGATCTTATGAACGACCAAATACTTTAACAGAACGTGGAAATGGTTGGGAGGAACGGTAAGACGTTTGCATGCCAAGTCAAATGACACATGACATCCTGTATTGATGCGATTCTTTCCTTTTTCAGCGAGCGGCGATTTGAGAAGGGATTTGCTAGTATGTATTCTTGTCTGAAACTTGTTGTTGAATTATTTTTGAATTGATTTAATGCTGCGTTTATTGTAAAAAAGGTAGGGAGGAAGAGTCTATTACACCGGGGCGAAAAGAAAACGCAAGGGGTAACTTGGATTGGCGATCTAGCAATCAACGAGATCGGGATAGAGATGGAGAAGACGATAGTGGATGGAGAGTTAGCGGTTTACGATCTGAGAAATGGGGTACTTAAAAAGCATTCAAAATTAAGTTCCAATACTGTACAATATATGTGAGGATGTCATTATTAGTGCTAACATTTTGGAAATCTCTTAGGACGAACGGCATGGAGATCTGAAAGGGGAGAACATGACGACCCCACTTCAGAATGGGCAAGCAATGGGAAAGCTGCCCCAAGGAAGTCTAATAGTCGACCATGGAATGATGATCATCCTGGAGGTATGCAGCTTTGTGGGCTCTTTTTAATGCAAGAGCATTATCATGGATTCTGCAGAATCATAAAATTGTTTTGTGCTTTGTTCAGGAGATCTTCTACCTGAATGGAGTACGGAAGATAACAGGGTTGCAGAAAGTGTGGGAACATTTGATGCTACGGGGGCCTTTTTGGAAACAAAGGTGAGTGCATTATCATTCATTGTGACAAAACACTTTTATCTAATGTGTTCACTAGTTAATGTCACTCTTAAATTTTTAGGATGATGAGAAAAAGGTTAAATTGAAAGAGATGGCAAATAATGTAAATACAAACCAGGACACGTCACATGTAACAATAATTAGCCATTCATTTGTTTTTTGTTTGTATGTACGTTATTCAGCTTGTCTTTCATGCTAGGCATTTTCAAATTTACAGCAGGAAATGCAGAAATCGCATGCAACAAGTCCTTCACCTGGGAGTCCAAAAGAAGTGGAGGTACCTCATCAGCCAAGTCCTGAACCAAAGAAAACCTCATCACCATCTCAGTCACAGCTTGATGTTAGAAAATTAGAAAGAGCAAAAGAAGCTGAATTGATAAAGACGATGTCAGAATCTATCAGTAGGGAAGGACCTGATAAAGTAATTCACAGCCCAGTATCTAGTAGAAAAAAATCTCCATCGCCAACTCACAAAAAAGAAGAGGTTAACTTTGAACATTTAGAAAAGGCAGCAGAGAGTCTTGTAGATACTTGGACGGCAGAGGTCGGCTACCATGCCATTTACTATTTGTATGTTAAGGATAATATAACGTAATTCTGACCAGAATAATTTACTTTTATGCATGCTAGGAGGATGAAAAAGTGGATGCCAGTCACATTTCCAACTCTACCTTATCGCAGTGGTATTACAGAGATCCACAGGGAATTGTCCAAGGTAGGACAGGTCTAATGACCTTATTGCTTATCTTTGTGTTCAATATTTAAAACGGTTTTGTGTTTGTGATTTTAGGCCCGTTCTCTGATTCCGAGATGGCAGAGTGGTTCCGTACTGGCTATTTTAACATGAGTCTTTTGGTTCGCCGGGGCTCAGAAGGACGTTTCTTTCCATTGGGTAAGTTAGTATTTTTTGCTTTTTCAATTATATTTTTTATTGATGTCAATTATGGCGCCGTTTATTACATTATATGAATTCCAGCTCGATTTGTTGAGACTGCATGTTATCAAATTAAGAAAACATGCAAATGATGCTGTGTTTAATTAGTTCACTTTCTTTATAGGTGAATTGGTGAAGCAGTGGGGGTGTGTGCCTTTCTTGTCAAATAATGTGCCCATTGTGGTGCAGTCTTCACCTCCGGCACCAGTACAGCCCCCTCAGATTCCACAATCTGTGCCAGCCGTGCAGGCTTCTGTGCTGGTAGGTGACGTGTCAAGAAATGAGAAATCTTGTCTTACTTTAGTGAAGCATTTTAATTTTGAATTGCTTTCATACCTTTAAAGAGCGACTTACTCGGACCTACTGCAATGCCAATGGAACATCAGAATGATTTGACGTCCTCTGATCATGAGCAACAATTGCGCATCTTACATCAGCAACTTCTTCAGCAGCAGTTACTCCAGCAGCAACATATTTTTCAACAACAACAACAAATGTATTTAAGGTTAATACTAATTTTTGTCCCAGGATGGCAGCGTTAACAAGTCAATTTAAAGAGTCACTATTAAATTTCTGCATTTATATTGTATAGGCAACAGATACAACAAGTTCTGGGTGGTTTGAAACCAACAGATGGGTTTTCTCAGTTATCTTCACAGCAGCAGCAGCAGCAATTTTTTCTGTTGCAGAGGGCATTAGCTCAGCAACAGCAGCAACAACAACAACAACAACAACAACAACAACAACAACATCCCCCTGGTGTTGTCCCACGGTATGTGCACATTTCAGATTCATGTATGTTCTTTATTTATTAACCGTAGTACGTTCAGTTTAAAAGAAATGTGAAATCAATAGGCCAGCAACAGAAAACAACACCATGTCAGATCCAGTTCGCCAGTTTTTGGCTCAACTTGCGGCAACTCAGGCTGCGCCACTAAAAGATGACAGCCAGTCATTATGGAACATGCAAGCGCGAACACGTAATTACAAATTTGTTCTTTACATTTATGCTTTTAGTTTTGCATCCCCAAAGATGTAATTGGTAAATGTGTTAATATCGATTTACTTGTAGCACGTGCCGAAGTAGGTGCTAGATGGGCTGGGATGCATAATCAACAAGCCAGTGTTTGGGATTTGGATACGCCCGCTGTACCTCCACAGGAAACCGTGTTAGGTCCAAGTCATATGCACCCCGAAGTTCTCGAACAAGAGAAAAAACTTATGGAAGAACAACAAAAGAAACGCTTAAACGAGGAGGAGATGTTGAGGAAGCAAGAAGAAGAACGTAGGCGAAGACAACTGGAGGAGGAGGAACGGATTAGGGAAGAACTCAGGCGAAGGGAGGAAGAAGAAGAAAGAATCAGGATGGAAGAACTACTTCGCCAACAACGAGAAATAGAAGAGAGAAAGCAAAAAGAGGCTGAAGAAAGGAGATTAAAGGAGCAAGAATTGAGACGACTGGTGAGAAAAAAAAAACACGTTATTACTGTCTCTATTGTAGCGTTGTAAAATTCTCTAAGAGCTAAAACAAATGTCGAGCATTTTGTAATTTTTTAGTGCCTTGACCAAAATAACAGTAGTTTGTTTTTGACACAAAAAAAATTCTAGAAAGGAGTAGAGAAACTGATTGCATTAATGATTGGGTATCTAGGTGCACAGTCGGTAGCTTGATGTGCTTTCGTTTGTTTATTTACTGGTGTTATGAATTTTAGCAAGAAGAAGAAAAGCGTAGGCAAGAACAAATAGAAAGGGAGGCGCGCATTCAAATGGAGCTTAGGGAAGAAGAAGAAAAGCTTCATCGGCAAAGAGAGTTCATGCTGCGAGAAGAACAGAGACAACGGGAAGAAAGTCGAAGGAAGGAAGAGGAAAAACAGCGATTGGAGGAGGAAAAGGTGGAAAATTGAAGAGAGACTGCTTTGCAAAACACAATTTGCTTTCTTTCTTTGTACAATTGGCATTCAATTTCGTTAAATGTATTTTAATTAGCTAAAAATCGAACACCAAAGAGAATTACAGCGCCAGTTAAAAGCACAGCAACAAGAAGCATTTAAGTTGCAGCAAAAACAACAAAAATCCAAACCTCAGGTGAGATTTTGATGCAAAGTAAACGTTGTTTTATATGGGTAGCTATTATTGTCATAAGGAATTTACCAATTTTACTTATGCATTATAGACACCTGCATGGGGAGGACAAACTGCTAAGTCAAGTGAAAATTCCTTGTCGTTGGCGGAAATACAGAAGTTGCAAGAAGAAAAAGAGCGACAAGAAAGAATTGAAGTAATTTAATATTCCAACGCTTGCTCTTGTGCGTTTAGATTTTAGCCAATATTTTTTAATCAACGTCATTGTGTTTGTAGTGGGAAATGCAACAACATTTGATTCAACAGCAAATTCAGCAACAGCAGCAGCAAGCGGCACAGCAGGCCAAAGCAGTCAACCTTACATGGGCCAATCGGTATTTACGAAAATTGCCTGTTTCATAGTTACTTGCGGAAGTTTAAGGATGAGGGAAAATTCCCTAAATGGCGACCCGTTCGGATGAGTGTTTAAACAGAGTTCCCATCTAGATCCCCCTTGCTCTCTGCACGTAAAGACCCCTTGAGAGGGGGATTCAGCATGTTACCTATACTTTAAAAAGCAATGATTGGTTTATTTAAATGGAATTCCTCAATTTTAAGTGGCAATAGCGGTGGAGGACCAGTGATATCTTTGCTTGAGATTCAGCAAGAAGAAGCTGACAAACTTGCTCAAGAACAAGAAAAGGAACAGCAAGTCAAGAAACAACAACAGCAAGCCAATGTATGTTGCACGATTGTTTGGTTTTTGCAGCACACTTCGATACACAGCGTTAACTTAAGGGGTTTGTCTTTAGAATGTGTCGTTAGCCACGGCCGGAGTTTGGAGTAATGCGAATAATCATCTTTTACGAGCAAATTCATCACCATCGCCTTGGAACTTTGAAAATTCAGTCAGTAATCCTGCTGGTAGTGGATTTTGGGAAGATTCTGTAACTATCTCTAATGGATCAAAAGTTCCAGCGCCAACTCCAAACAAAACCCAGTAAGTAATATTAGAATTTTTTAGGATTAACTGTTTGGCATCATTATTCATTAATGAGGTTCGATTGAATTTATGAAAGGATTCCTAGAGGTTTTTTTGTCAGGGTTAATTTTAATAATAAAATTACTGTTAAGTTGTTAATTCCAAACCAAAATTAACTTAATATCGTTGGCTTGTCGAACGATTTTATTTAGGTAACTTTAGTAAATATTTCAGCATTTGTGCAACGTTAATTTATGATGTGATGCTTATATGTTCCGATTGACGTTTTTTAGAGACCAAAGAAATTTGATGGGGAATAACACAATGGCGAATGGCACCGGACAGGTTGGAAAATCTCGCATGATTAGAGCTCGAAAAGAGGAAGAAACTGTTATGAAATTATTTGAAGGACACGCTCAAAATGTGGATGAATTTACTAAATGGTGTAATTCAACGTTGACTCCCTTGCAAACTACTAACGTTGATGGTTAGTTACTTTCTGGCTACTTCCTAAGCGGTTTATTTAAAATGTGTTGGTTTTAAACATACTTTTTTATTTCTGTCCCAGTTCCCACTTTTGTAGCTTTTCTCAAAGATGTCGAGTCTCCTTACGAGGTGACTGATTACGTGCGATTGTATATTGGTGAAACCAAAGAAGCTCAAAATTTTGCAAAACAGTTTTTAGAGAAACGAAGTAAATATCGCAACAAGGATAACAAAAAGGAAGAGGTTAGTAAATTTGAATTCCGATTTTATATTTAAAAAACTGGTATTGGAGCTTCGCTGTAGCATTAACGAGAGCATATCGTTTTCGTCACACAGAACATGTGGGGTCCAGCGCCGGCCATTACCCCGAGTCTTTCAAAATTGCCGCCGAGTGAACTTGAGGGCGCTAAAGTTGCTGGTGCCAAACGAAAGAAGAAGCGCATGCAGAAACTGGACAACACAATTTTGGGCTTTACCGTTCATGCTTCAATGGACAGAGTCAACGTTGGGGATATTGACCATGGGGAGGACATCTGAATATTTGTGAGTTTTTAAATACATTTGCTGATTGATTTTTTTTTTTGCTTTGTCATCTCTGTTCACTTTGTTTGATTGGACGGTGTTTTTTTTATTTAGGCACTTCAGATTTTCTCTCCTTTGCCCTTTGCCCAGTAGTGTGAACCGATTTGTGACTAAATATTTTCCTGAGGCACATTACCAGCCCTGTTAGCTATCTTTTTCCTTTCCTTCAATTTAAACTGGAAGAACCCAGCTTGCAATCGAAAACCAAATTAGATTGCCACTTGGAAGAATAAATTTGACAGTTGCACGGCATTTAAACGATAAATGTTGTTTTATTTAAAAGATGGGATACCGAGATGGTTATTACTTCAGCATCAGAGGTTAACAGAGAACACTGCTTGACGCTGTTTCCAAGGTCCATGTACAGTTCAGTCAGTATATTTGGTAATAAATTTTCATACAAATCAATGTGGCTGTATCGCATGGTATATTAATTTTGTATTATTACTGTTGATATCGCCATGATCAATTTTCAGTTTTAAGAACTTCATAAAATATTCAGAGAGAATCTGTATTTTTGCAGAGTCAATGTGATGTGTCATTCTATGCAATCTTGGGATTATAGAAATGTATTAATTCACTAACTGCATGTTTAGATTAACCCAAGAGACTTTAGCAACTTAATTTTACAGCTCGCTTTTATATCGATGTACATAAATCTACTAAAGCAATCATCAAAAATGATGATCCAGTTAGGGGAAAGTGGTATTCTTAATTAAAGGCAGTTTTAATTTTAGAAAAAATTGTCCCGATCTTTTTTAAAGCCTCAATTCTGTTATTTTTAAGTATCTTTTGTGGTAGCATATGATTTTTAATGCCACAAAATTTGAAGATATAAATTTTAAAAAATAGGAATTGGTATGAATATAGATTTATTTCATTATGGTTTGGTAACTACCAAAGTCAAATGTTACATGACCAAGAAGTATTACTTTAAAAACTCAGCCATGTAATAAATTTCCCAGCTTTAATTTTTTTTAAATCGGATTTTCAAATAAAAATAGAATAGCGCCAAAATATTTGGAAGCGCAGTGTCCTAAATGTTGCAATAGATGGCGCTAGACGTTCCACAAAAAAAGGAGGTTGGAAGTAGAAGAACAAGAGCAAAACATGGCGTGAGTTGTAGTTTTTGTAGCATGGCAGAATTAAATTGCAGTTTAAACTCAATGGACTGGTTAGCTTGTATGAAAGTGCAGAACCACGCCAGAAATCATTATCGGGAGCAATGCGATTCAAAAACTGATGTTGATGAAGTGTGTTTTGAAGACGAAGGAAGAGTGAAAGCTGCGCGAAATGGAAGTAATCTCGACTGTCAGAATTCGAGTAAAACGTCAGCTGATGGCAAACCTCCTTACAGCTACGCATCTTTAATAACATTTGCAATTAATAGCTCCTCAAAGCAGAAGCTGACGTTAAGTGAGATATATCACTGGATAATGGCCAATTTCCCTTACTATAGGGATGCTGGAGCTGGTTGGAAAGTAATGATCACTAACCTCTATTTTCCCTGCATGCTCTTGGCAGCGTGAAAGCAAACTGTTGCTGTCAAAACTACAATGAATGTTGTGCATCTTTAATGGCCTTGGTAATTTTAATATTAGCACGTAAATTTCGATTTAAATCGTAAACTTAGTACTTAGTCTCTAATTGAAGGGTTGCACGTTTTAATTATTTATTTATTTTATATTAAAAAAAAAAAAATTCGGTTTTCTGTATTATTTTTTAACTTTTTGATATTTTATTTATTTATTTTTCATGAATCATAAAAATTCTTCGAACATGGATGGATTGATTGATCTTTTCTTATTTGAATTTTATATATATATTTTTATACATATTTGAACCTTTTGCAGATTAGATGCATGCTGAGATCTTTCTAAAACATATTCATTAGCAGCATGGTATTCTGTGTAGGAATGTTCCGAGTGTAAATATTCCCATGTATTTTTATCCCTTGTTTTTTATTGTCAAATGTTTTAATTCCCATTCAGTATTTTGTACGATATATTCTGTAAGAAATATGTACATCATCTTTAAACAGACTGGCACTAACACAAAATTTTGTATTAGAATTCCATCCGCCATAATCTGTCATTGAACAAATGTTTTCTCAAAGTTCCAAGAACAAAAGAAGACCCTGGGAAAGTAAGCATTAATTTATGTCAACAAGTATTTATATGTGATATTTTAGTGTAAGTTGTCTTGTTTTTCATTAAGCAATTGCATATTCTTAATTATTTATTAGGGGTCATATTGGGTAATAGATAATAGCCCCATCGATGATTTCACTGGCAGGAAAAAGAAACTAAGACGATTTGAAAGAGTAAGTTTTTTAGGGTTTTTTTACGTCTTTGTCTGAAATTTGAATAAATAAGGTTATCTTTGATTTTAAATAGCCATCTCTGCCTTACACGCCAGAAAGCTCATTTAAATCACACCTGAACAGCCCTTCCAAAAGGGACTCCATCCATCACAAAGAATTGCTTGGTTCCATTAATAATTCGAGGAATTATTCTTTGGACGTTAGTGAATTAATACCGTAAAATTTATTTTTAAAAACTCGATAGATTGGATTAGCATAAATAAGATAACTTCTTTTTTTTTTATTTCAGGAATTACATGTAGCTGCCGATTCTTCAAAAACAGTGGAAAGTCCAGCAAATTTGTTTGATATACCTCTACAAATTCGTGGTAGCGTGTGTGGTTTTTTTTTTCTATGACAGTAACTTATTACAGTTATAATTTGAAACTTTTACATTTATTTTAGAAGTTTCAGAAGAAGAATGTGGAGTGGAAGAACTAGTCAATGATTGGGTCACAGTTGACAATCCTTGTGAAAATGAATTTTTACCATCTCAAGCTGTTAGTGGGGATTCAAAGTTGCAAGGTAAATGCATTTTTTCAGAAACTTTTCATTTGTTCTCTAAAAATTCTTGGAGATCGTGATTTAATTAGTAAAATGTTGTAGGGTTCATTGACTCGATGATTGGAACAAATTTCCCCACTGAGCAATTAACCGAATTGGCCACATCCTTAAGTCATTATCTCACTGTTAACGGCTCTTTAACTCAGGGTATATCAATTTCATCACCTGTTGATAGTCATAAAGGTAATTTAATGTTGTTATTTTTAACTAATTTCATTTTGTGTTCTAATCCTTTCCTTAACATTGAATTTTCTTTAGAAGATCCATGTTCTTCAAATGCTGACATTTGTCCACCTCATTATGGCCATTTTGAGTCACCAGTAGTTTCATCTTCTTTAATCAAGACTGAAAACATTGACAGCATTTGTAAACCTAGGCTTGAAATGCAAGACAAAGTGATACAAAGGCCATCCATGGTAAATAAAATGCCAACACTTTTTTATCTTATAAGAGTTTCACAGTTTAAGAATATGCCTATTATTAAAACAACTTGATAAACTTAAGTAATTTTTATTTAATTATATAAATTTAACACATGTCTTTATTAATCCATTTGCAGTTACAGTCTCAGTGTATCCTCGATCAAGAGCCAGTACTTATTGGGAATTCTATTGTTACTGATGATTTCAACTGGGACAAGTTACTATGACGGTAAGTGGATTATTTAAGGGACATTTTGCGGTTAAAATCAATTCAAATGCCTAACTTTTTACGTTTTTAAATTTGAATGAATAAATCTAGTCACGGAAAGGAAATTATTTTAAGTGAAGAAAGTTATTCGTTGCTGTTATGATGCAAACCACCTGCCGATAAACAAACTTTTTATATACTGCATCTCGGGTAACCTGGAATCTCGTTCATATTACTGTATTTCAGCGTTTTATTTTCGTTTTTTTTTTAATGCCAACTATTGTTGGATTTTTCATTATGCATACGCAAGTTATTGTTCTAGTCATTTAAATTGTTGCATACAATCAAGCCATGTATAATTTGGCATTTTTTTTTGTTTGATGTGTGCACTTTTACTCTGCACACTTGGCATTTTTAAATGCAACCCAATTTTTTTACTTGTTTGCATTTTATTGTGGTTACGAAAGTAACATTTTGGAGAAAAAAATTAACACTAATCTGAAACGTTGCTTTTTACATGTGTGAAAACTTTGGGAGTGTGTACTATCCATTTTCATTGTTATTTGGCAACCTAAATTGGTGAAATGTAATCCCTATTAAGTTGAGTGGATAGATTTCTATGGGTTAATTCGTGACATTAATTTCTTAATACTATCAAATCTCATTGATGATTTTTTTAAGACATTTTTTTAATGTAATCCGGTTCAAGCGTATTCTACGAATTTGTGAGTACGCATTATTTATTTTATATTATGTGCAAGTTTTTTTTTACATTTTTTTAATTTTTAATTTAAATGTGAAATGGGTTGAAATTGGAATATTAAAAGAAGTTGTTGTGAATTACAAATTCGTTTTTCTTGTTTTTAAAGCGAATAAATGTAGATGTTTGGTCATCTAAAAATCCCATTGTATGTACTTTTTAGCAAACCAATTTCTTTTGAGTTCTGATTTGAATTTTTTCAGCAATTAATTACTTTTTTTTTAATTCTAGAGAATTTAAATTTGTGATTTAACGTATTTTGAAATCCCCACATGGAAGCTTATGGAAAGAAACTGATTGGTCGTGTCGATTTGGAAACAGCCAATTGCGTTCTTCCATCTTTTTCTTTATCTATTTGCAAGTGTGTGGCGTATTTAAAACACGCAGTGAACGTTTCATGTGGTTATTCCGAAATTCTACTTGTTTTTCGATTGCCTCGCGATTAATATCAGTTAGAAATATGTCGAAGAAAGCTTTAGTATTAATTGCTGACAATTCCGAAGAAATGGAAGCTGTCATTTCAATCGATGTGTTGCGGCGTGCTGGCGTGAGTGTTCTATTTCTTGCTCGAAACGTCTTTTTAGGCCTATTTAATGTTACAACTTTATTCCGATTCACAGCTATTATAATTGCCGGATTTTATTATTAAAATTCTTCACTATCGATGATAAAATAATCGCTTAACTTCAATATGTAGATTGCTGTTACCGTTGCTGGGGTTGCAGGTCCAGGGTCTGTGAAATGCAGTCGTGATGTTGTGGTTGTGCCGGATTCATCTTTGGTCGATTGCGCTAAAGAAACCTACGATGTGATCGTGTTACCTGGCGGTCTAGGTGGATCCAAGGCGTTTAGAGAGGTATTTTATTTAGTCATTTTGACGTTACATGGTTCAGAGGCAGAACACAACATGTAGATGGTAGAGGATGTGGACATAGTAGGAAATTACAGTATTTTATGGTACGACAACAGTGACAATATGACACAGGCGAGAATTTATAAACGTGATATTGACAATCAAAAAATAATAATAAATTGGGATTTTCGAGCAAGGATGAAAACTTTGCCAGGGTCTTTCCACATTCATGTGGTTAATGCAGTTTATGGTAGTTTTTAACAAGTACTACACTGCAATGACTGCATGCTCACAAATGCAAATTTGTGTTAGTGAACAAGTTATTTAATTGCTGTTGTAATTCTTGAGTGTAATTAACACAGAGTGCCCAAGTTGGTGAACTTCTTAGAAATCAGGAAAATGCAGGCCGAATAATAGCCGCAATTTGTGCAGGTTGGTTTTTTTGTCTTAAAAGTTTGATTCTAAATTACAAATATGTGCTAGATTATATTATTGAAATAGTCTACCAGTAGCACAGGTACTTAATAGATCTAGTAATTTAAAAAAAAATAGTTATATGCTATCTATCTTTGATTTCTTTCTAAATCGCTATCCTTGAAATTGTGAGGTGAGAGTGCACAATTTTTTATTCCATGTGTTTATGGAATAATTTGCTTATCTCCACAGCACCTACTGCATTGAAAGCTCATGGAATTTGTAAGGGAAAAAAACTTACATCGTATCCCTCGGTAAAGGAGGAAATAACTGAAGGAGGTACTTTATAGACATTTGTAAAAATTGTCTAAGCCATCAAACCGCAAATGTATCACTCTGGAGCAGCATGGAATTGTACTGAAGCATACACTTATTATATTTGGCACTTTTTTCTATAGTGGGTCTGTTGGAGTAATTTATGCAAAATTTTATCTGAACAATTGGTGCTTATCTGTATCAGAGTGATAGATTTTGCGTTTGTCGTAATAGATCAGTGTGAATCCTTAAAATATGCAAGTGCATAAAGAACTTAACGTTATAAATTATTTGGTGGTAAAGGTGACTATCAGTACAGCGAGGATCGTGTAGTTCAGGATGGACAGTTGACCACTAGCCGTGGACCTGGAACTGCTTTTGAATTCGCATTGTCGCTAGTTGAGCAACTTTGTGGCAAAGAAAAACGTGACAACGTAAAAAGTGGTATGCTCGTTAAAGACTAAATTTTTGTGGCATAATACTGCAAGCTATTTTGTTGCAGTATTTAGATTATGTTTAGTCTCGATCTAAACAAGTTTTGTTGAAGATTGTTTTATTTTTGCGGAAAAGAGCAAAAAACATACTGTATAATCTATTTCTGAAATTGGCCAGCTGCTATAATTATTAAAAATTTGAACGCAAAAATGTACTAGACAATTTATTAGACACTCAAACAAATGGTGTGACATACAAACTGATATACAATATATAATAAATGCATTTGTATTGCCATTTGTCAGCAGCAATTATGTATTCAAAAATGTTGATAATCTAAATCTAGAAAATAAAGCATTTGTAAAATTCAGTTATTTACAAATAAGTTTGATTTCATATCCACAATTCTAAATAAGGCAAAAATATAAGGCATGTCTATAATGGCACAACAATTATTAAAGTCTACAACATAAGTCGGGGTAAGGAATACACATATAGTCTTGTGACTTCTGGTATAAGGGTTGACAAAAGGAATTAAACTTTGGGATACAAATAATGTAAACTTCATAAGGGATTAACAGATTCTAATTTTTATTAAACAATAACTGAACTGGAAAAGAAATAAGCTGAGATTCACGGTTGCCCACATTCAGATCGTCTCACAAACCACTGCCGCTTGGCGCAACGCCTAAGACATACACTTTATAATATTTGTTCAGTTGTTCTAGGAACACAAAAGTTAAAACCGTGTGAGGCCCTAAGCGAGCGTAATATGGCGTAAATCCTTTCCACAGGCTGAAAAAACCTTCCTGTTTAACAACCTTGCCCAATACATCCTGAAACGAAATATCATACACTCTAAATTAAAAATATTTTGATATGTAAATCTTTGATTTGTTTTTCACATGGATACTTACAATAGCACCTTTATATTCAGGAACACCATTAACGATTTTCATGTTTTGGATTCTGTGAATAATAATAATTTACAGTATTATCAAATGATTTTTAACATTAATAATGGGATTTATAGTATTTTTGAAATGATCTAAAAATAATTGTTGTAATCATAGGAGAGATTACACTACTGTAACTAGCACTTTTTTGTATAGTGACTATTTTTTTTCTTCACAATTTTAATGAATCAAATCCTAAAAATTATAAATAGAAAAAAGCGTACATGTTGATGAAAGTTGTACATCAACACTTGTGTGATAGCAGTCAGTTTGACTTTGACCTTACCTAGTTTTGGCAATGTCTACTGGCATTGATGCTGCCGTTGTTACGAGTCCACTAATCATACTAGCCCAAAAATGACACGCAATATTATCTCGAAAATATTCTGCAACACATAAAACAGGCAAGTTGAAACTGATATGAAATTTTTGACTTGCTTACACCTAGGTTAACATCCCCCAAGATCCCCACATTCTACTGGTCTGCACCATGGACTTTGTAGTCTTTTATTTCATAACAAGTTTATTTTCTCAGCAAAGGCAATGTGTACCTACTTGTTGATAAGAGGAATTGTTTGGCTTGAGAATAAGAGGCAAGCTGAGCTGCATTGACGACCATAGCTCTGCCCATTGTTGGAATGCATCCCTGATGAAAATAACTTTGGTTCAATTTTTTTTTCTTTAAATTTGACCTTCTTTAACACAGTGGGTAATACCAAAAACATACCCTCCATAACGTTAAAACGCCTTCCTCCCTCGTAATACGAATTAAAGCATTGAAAACGTTTGTGTAACCTCGACGTTCGGTTAGCGGAAGCCTACAAAAAATATTTTTAACGATAACTCAGCGATTTCAAGATGAATGTTAGTACACACAGCTGTCCAGTCTCTTTTAAGTTAAACTTTACCTGCCGTCTGCTGTCATTCTTATGAGTGAAACTTCAGCAGGTGTCCCAACAAATGCTCCCACGGCACCTGCTAGCATTCCCAAAGCTGCTTTAGTGAGAAAATTAGGAGGTTTTCCATCAGATCTTTTAAAACGTCAAAAGAAGAATTGTCAGAAAAGTTCAAAACAAAATATAGAAAGATAAAATTGAAGAAAACTTACCCCGAAAATCTTTCAAATAAGTAGGTGTATGTCCCTAAACGCACCGTCGTGTAAGAAGCTTGGCGCAACAAACCTGCAGAAAGTCTGAAATAAGATTTTATTTAAATTAATCGATGAAAAGTTACAATTACATAAATATAGAAACGATTTTTATACTACAATTCAGTTAAAATATCGCCCTTCATATGGTGTTTAGATTCAAATTGTCCAAACATTTGTATTATTGTTCCATAGCAGCAATCATAAAAAATGCAACTTACCCTGCATAGGCGCCAGTAATTCCTTCATTCTTTATAATTGATGCAAATAAGTGAAAACTTGTTTTGTATTCCTTAGCTGCTCCACCGGCACCTATTGGAAGTGTATTTATATTTTTTTAAATAACATTCATGATGTGACTCCTGGCTCATTCTAGATACGGGAAACTAGGAAGGAATTTGGTTTTTTAAAAACTATATTTTGCACGCAGATTGCATGCTGTGGTTTTTTTCTTTTCTTGCTAGACCATGAGATGCATGATCTTCCCATTTATTTAATTACTTTTCTGTACAGCGCTTAATCATTTGATGCTAGACAGCAAATTACTATGTAGTGCAAGAGACGAGTTGTTGGAAGTTGTTAAATGCCATCATCATGTTTGTTGAAATTCAATATTGTATTTAAAATTAATGGTGGGGCCAAATTTAAGAAACCAAATACTTGCCACTGAGTTGCATACGATTTTTGAGGAGATCCAAGGGCTGCACAAAGCATGTTGCACCCATTCTGTAATTAGATATATTGAAATGTATTTTGTTCTAATAATATCTCTAAAAGCAAATTTACCTCAATAACCTACACTTGCCAAAAGGAGAACATAAGTACGTTTCGCGTGTTTTCATTTGTCAGTGTGATTTAACACAACCAAAGGAAAGTTTTTATTTTATCGTATTCCTAAACTTTTTTTTGGCTTCCGGCCATGGACATTTACGAGATAAGAAAGACTTGTACCCAATTTCATTTTTAGTTTAGAAATCAATTTACTTGTACTATATTTAAACTGCCGAAAAAACTTGACGACCATGTTATACTGCCAAATTGATTTGGACATCCAAAACAGGTTTTTCTGAGTGAAAGCAATATAAACTATACTCGTTTATCTTGTTAAAATATTTGCTTTTAAACACAGGTGGTTAAACAAATTTGTAATGAGTATTTGGAATTACAAGCAAATCAACAAGCATCAGAAATATATTAGGATATTATATTACTAAATTTGACTCAGGATGTTTAATAATAAATCGGTACATGTATTCGTGATTGCAATCATCACTTAAAGCTATTTTTAGAAAATTTTAAATTCTCCCGCTTAATATTTTAAAATTAAACATGTCTACACATGACATTTGAAATTAAATTTCAAAAGTTACATTTTTAGTTTAATTTCGGATTGCTTAATTTTTTTTGGTACACAATAAACGAGAAAAAATATTAAACGCACAGAAATTTTAATGTATGATGACCATATTCATTAGATAATCTGAAACGTTTGACTCTTGGCTTTGAATATTAATCTTTCACATCTGCAGTAATATAAATCTCCTTGTTTGTACAATTCTTATCTTAATTAATTCGCACATAGGCTATAAGAGCATAAGCTTTTAATGCAATAATTGTGTTAATGTCGGGTAGATACGAATCACACGATATAATCTTTTCCACCTCTTCTCAGTTGCTTCTTAATGCTTAATTGATGTATCGAATTAAAATTGGATGTGTTAAAAAGAATTTTATTGGATGTAATTCGCATAGCATGTATTGGAGACAGGTTTCCTGTACGTCTGGTTATTCGAATTGAAGGTCGTTCATTTAAAACTCTTTAATCTAATAAGGCCTACTTATTTCAAAAGATTTTTGGCAAACGCAAGCATAAATTGATTGTGCAACTGTTCTAAATTTAAGCTAAATTCAATGAACGCATACAAATTCCTTATTTCATGCATTTCGAATTCACACATCCTCCCTATGGTGGACTAACTATATTTGATCAGGAATGTTGTGCAATCATCTTAGTATTAGGTTTACGCTTTTAACCCATCTAAACCTAAAATTACATAAAATTTAGACTTGGGTTGATTTGACGGCATTTTTATTGATCAAGGAGGAAACCAAACTCTTATTGATTTCCAATGTTTACAATATGTGTCCGAGGTTAAGTACTAGCTTTAATACTGCAAAGTCATTAGCGTGACTTTTAAAAATGAATTTGCTTACCCTGATAGACCTCCTAATAGGAACTTAATTCCATTTGGGACGCTGGCCGTTTCACCTGTCATTTTTCTCCACCTTTCTGTTCACTAATAAAAAGCCGGGATCTTCAACACCCACGTTAACCTATCTGTGCTCACTCACACTGATCTGCCCTAGACTTCAGTTTTAAAGCATCACTAAATTATAAAATGGACTTTCCCAAATCATGGGGGGTTGTTGCATTGCAGACCTTGAAGTTACTATGGTTGGACGATTCTACTACCATCGTTACGTGAGTATTATCGACCTACCATGGAGCGCTCCCTTTTAGCTCTGCTGATATTCTCGCAACAATTTGTGTACCGCTTTTGAACTCCATTTTGATTTGGGTTTGATTTGATTCCAGTGAGTTATTATAACTTATTAAATTTCTTTTGAAATAATTTTACCGGTATTTGAGCAAAAATAAATAACTTATCTGTATTTCCTATATTTTTATCCTTTTTTAATTTATTGCTTTAAAGTAGATACCAAAATACGAGACTTTCTGTCTACTTCATAATACTCACAATTATCCAAAATAATTGTTTTTTTAAAAATTAAATGGAAATTTTAAGATATATGTATTACTTTTCAACAATAATATATTAGTTCATTACTTTTCTTTCATCTTGTGAATGATTTCACATAAACATTCTTTTGAGGTTGAGATCTGAAATTATTTTCTGATGCAAGATACCTTGGTATTTGTAATGGACGTCTTGTACCTATTGCTTTACCATTCTTTGCTAATAGCATATTCGTCATATTGCAGGGTTATTTAAAAAAATATATTATAGCTTTTACCCAGCAATTGAATAAGATAAAATATTATTAATTTGCGTTGCAATAGGTGTTACTTTTTCAATGTTTGTACATTACATAACATTATCCATCCAAATTCAAGATGGCGTAATATCGTTTTACTTGTAAAACGCTTGAGCTCAATAGCGCTATCTTGAAGGGTAGCACCCTGAGTTCGAGGCTATTTTTATTCTATAAAATTCTTCGATTTGTCCTGCTCTTCCCTGCTTCTTCTGTTAGGTAAGGCTTGCTTGTTTTGCTCTGTTATCTGCTGTATTTTAAGATTTGAAGCTTTTTATTCGATTATTCTGTTTATTATGAGAAATTAAGAAGTGTCCTTGTTGCTTTAGTAATTTATGCAACACTTTGCACTGTTTTGCTATTTTTTGTACTTCCACTTGCGAGATAAAATTGCGCTGCCCCTATAATGAGGCTTCGCCATTTTAAATAACGAAAATGTTACTAATTTTATTCATTAATTCATCAACTGTTAATACATGCTTTGGTAGAAACAAGAATCTAATTTTTTTCGCAAACAAATTACGATGTTTTTTGATGTTCTTGGACTTTGGCTAATTTGTGTAGTGACGTAATAATGTTTGCATGTTATGTCATTTTGTCACTACGTTGCCGCATGATTGGAAAATTAATTAAATAGTTCAATCGAAATTTCATTCAGTTTTTTGCTTGATTAGATATTGGTAATTACTAAAACCGGTGATTTTAGCGATTTCACTCGTATTTTTATGCATTAATGTACAAAAATACCGGTTCGGTTAAATTTGCTTACATTGACAGGACTGGTTAAATGTTGAACTTTAATCGCAAAATGACGCGTGATGACTGATTAATGTTATCTATTGCTAGTGCATTTGATTTCCGATTGAAATTAGTATTTTTCCCAAAGCCTACGTTCCTGTCTTTCAAATTTCATTATGAAGGTGACTCTAAGGTCGTATGATGAAGGTCGTAGAGGACACAAAGTAGCCACCCAGTTTGCGGTTTTTCTAATTTAAGAGCAAACTCAACCATTTAAGTAGTTTTTAGATAAAAGACCCGCTTACTTTCACGGCTATTTTAATCCTTAAATTTATTAAAATAAATTCTGTTAACCAAATATGGCGTTATGCAGTTGTTTGTGACATGTCGGCTTTCATTGCTGATTTCAACTGCATTTCCAATTGGTACGTTCATCAGTGTCACAACGACACAATGTAGTTTTTCAATTTTTTTTATTATTTTATTTTATTTTTTAAATCCGTGTAAAAAGGGGTGTTATTTATTAGGTTTGAACTATTTTTTTTTTTTAGGTGAAAAATATGGTGCCATTTGTTTTAAATGTCACTTTATTTTAATTAAAATTGAATATTTAATCAAAGTTATGATGATTTTATTTTCACTAAATTTGATCATGGTGCTGAAACTGTTTAGGACACAAACCTTTATTGTTCATAGTTGTTTGCATCCCAGTTTTTGCAAATTGCTATAATTTACGAATTAATATGTAGTTTATCTAGTATACTAATGAGTTTATTAACATGGTGGCATGATTCTAAAGCTGGGTATCCACCAAGATGTACATGTATGTATAAACACGTTTTTACAAACGTATGCAAAAAAAGTTTGCCCTCCGGGTTTGTTTCAACCGCCATTTTTTAAATATATGTAAGTATCAAAATTGTACAGCGGCTGAAACAAACCCGGAGTGCAAACTTTCTTGCATATGTGTGTAAATACTTGTATATACGTACATGTACGTCTTGGTGGAGAGCCGGCTTAAGTGCTTTAGAGTTCGTTTACCTATCACATTGATTTAACCTTGTAAACGTATAGCAGTTGCAATTTTCATTCCTGCAGGCATATCCTGTGTCTAGACTTGATTATCTGGTTGTCCGGCCAACACAACTTTCTTAAAGATGTCTAAGATTGGAATTAACGGGTAATTTTATTTGAAATACAGTATTAACCACTATCTTATTTTTGTTTTTCAAATTTTGCTTTATAATTCATAACATTACATTTTTATAGATTTGGACGCATTGGTCGTCTTGTGCTAAGAGCTGCCCTTGAAAAAGGTGCTGAAGTTGTGGCCATCAATGACCCGTTCATTGATGTTAATTATATGGTATGCAGTTGGTAGCCAGTTTAGCCTCTAGTATGCCACTGTTCATTTTACTAATTTAAGCATTTATAATCTATAGGTTTACATGTTCAAGTATGATTCTACCCATGGCCGATACAAGGGAGACATCCACACAGAAGGTGGCATGCTTGTTGTAAATGGACATAAAATCCATGTCTTCCAAGAGTAAGCCTTTTTTTTTTCATTATCAGATGTTAAGTCGATCACTTGAGATGGCATTTAAAAATGTTTTTTTTTCTTCTAAAGGATGAAACCCACCAGCATTCCTTGGTCTAAGGCTGGTGCTGAGTATGTTGTTGAATCTACTGGTGTGTTTACTACCATTGAAAAGGCTAAGGTAAGATCGAAGTCTTTTTTAAGAGCAAATAGTTTTTAAACGTTTGCAACATGTGCTTACCAAAATATTCATTTCTAGGCTCATTTTGAGGGTGGTGCGAAGAAAATCGTCATTAGTGCCCCTTCTGCTGATGCCCCCATGTTTGTGATGGGAGTAAATCACGAGTCTTACGATAAAGCCACCATGGATGTTGTGAGCAATGCATCCTGCACAACCAATTGTTTGGCTCCCATCGCAAAGGTGATTCACGACAACTTTGAAATTATTGAAGGATTGATGACCACTGTCCATGCAACAACTGCAACTCAAAAGACTGTAGATGGACCTAGCGGAAAGGTAATCTCGTTCTTTGTAATTATTATTACAATGCTAACATAAACTAAGGCCTAATTGGGAACTGAAACTTCTAGATGTGGCGTGATGGCCGTGGTGCCCACCAAAACATTATCCCTGCTTCAACTGGAGCAGCCAAAGCTGTAGGCAAGGTTATTCCCGACTTGAACGGGTACGAAGTTGCACTACTTTGTTATCAATTGTCACTTGTTTGAGCATCTATCTTCGCACAGCATTTGTTAAGCTTTTGTGATTATTTTCAGCAAATTGACTGGAATGGCCTTCCGCGTTCCAACCCCTGATGTGTCTGTTGTGGATTTGACTATCCGAATCAAGAAAGAGGTAAGCAGATATTCAAATTTCACAATAACGTCGGTTTATCAGAAAGCAAATTAAAGTAAAAATTTCATTATCTGCAATGCTCCAAACTATTAAATTACGGGCGAGTGGGTCATGGGAACAGTTGTTTAGATACAATGTTTGCCTGGAAGCTACTTTTTTAAAAAAAATTGTTTTATTTAAACACCACATTAGGCAACCTATGACGAGATTAAAGCTGTTGTTAAAGCCGCTTCTGAAAGTGACAACTGGAAGGGAATTTTAGGATACACCGAGGAAGAGGTAAACTTGTTTTGCTCAAATAGCCAGGTTGAAAAGCAAACTGAGCCTCCAACCCAAACTAACTTTCTTGACAATTGTCTTATTTTTGCTTATTTGAAAGGTTGTGTCATGCGATTTTGTTGGGGACACTCACAGCTCCATCTTTGATGCTTTGGCCGGAATTGCATTGAACAAGAACTTCGTTAAGCTCATTGCATGGTAAATACAGTTTAAAATAAAACCTAGTTTCTTTTGGTTGTTTTTTCAAGAGTTTAGCATTGAACATTGTTTTTGGTTTCTTCCTTCTCCACAGGTATGATAATGAATATGGTTACAGTTGCCGTGTGGTTGATCTGATCAAGTACATGCAATCCAAAGCTTAATTCGTTATGTCAATTGCAATATCAATGTCGTTTCCTCTAAATAGTGTTAGCATTTTTGGTTTAGTCTGTTCATAAATTAAAAATTCACGTGATGTTATGCTGCCATATATACCTTAGGATGCACCTACCTGCTAGTACTATGGAAGGAGCCTTTGGACCATTTAAAAAGCCTTAACCGGCTGTACTAGTCTTGTATGTTTACATCTCAGATTCAATCAATTAGCATTTCAAAAATTTATATAATTGGCTTCTACAAACTGATGAATGATGTAAGAATCGATTGCCTTTATTTTCTTAACGTGTTGTGTATTCAGTTTTAATCTATTCAGTTGTAAGAGGTAGTGTCATTTAATGTCCATGGTGTGAATAAAACGTTTGGTTGATATGAGGTTGTCAGGGTGCAAGTACTTTATTTTTTTTCTAGCAAGTCCATTTTAAAATTTGTATAATGAAATCTTTAAATAAGCTTTTCTTAAATTTTGTTGATGCTAAAATCTTCTTACTACAGTACGATACTTCGATTTTGTGTAGTTATGTTCACACAAAATTCCATCCTGGGAGAATTTTATTGATTACAGAGCTATCTAATACAAAGATGATCAACTAATTGGATCGATCGTTAGTACTACATGCTTAATTAAACGGGAGATTTACAAATGGCATACACATGTGTTTAGAACTTCGTATGAATATTATTCCAGTCACCTATTTGAAGATGCCTATTATTCAGATTTTACTTATCCATTTTTTCACAAATTTCCTAAAAAGAGGGGAGGTGCAAAACTTTGAATTTAAATTTAGCGCTATGAAGTTAACTTTTTTCATCGCTAGGGGATGCGCATTTGTGCCGCAGTGAGTTCGAAAAAATGGCGTGCTTCAGCGTGAGGGTTTGTGCAAATTACTGCGTTATCCGCGGTATTACAAACTTATCACGCAATTTGACACCAAGAAACAGTGCATTATGCTTGTTAAATGCACCAAGAACATTGTGCAGCGGAACTCAATCTAGTGGTGGTATGTTTAATTAATGTAATAGAATAACACTTGCTTCAATGCAATGTGAACTTGTGGGATATTTATCACCAGTATCTCTTCTTGTGAACTTGCATAACTGATGTTATTTCAATTTATTATGCAGCTGAGAATGTCACCGAAGAGCGTGATCCAGCACCTTTTTACATCAACTCTAATGTACAATCTATTTTGAGACGTCTTACTGGGTTTGATTTACAAAAGATCTACAGCAGAGAGCCAAGACGCAGATTTCAGACACCTCGATACGAGTTTGTGACAGAGGAAAAGTTACGCAAGGTGCGTGAGTGTATTCGGAATTTAATTAGGTGTTAAGCACCATTTTTGTATTAAAAAAAAACTGTGAGGGGCTTTTTGTACATGGTCACTTCAATGGTTCTGTGATGGTTGCATGCACTGTGGCATTCATATTAATTATTTAGCTAAAAATAAAAAGGAATGTAATATACCAAAGTATTGATAACTTAAATAGTCAGTAACTTTTTCTAAGTGCTAGAAAATTACATTTTTTGGCTATAAAGGCAATTTTTGACCCCCTATTAAAGAAGGTGTATAAATCTTTGTTGCAATGAACCATATAATTTTGGTCACTTTGGCCACAACAAGCTTCTGTGTGTGGAATCTGATGCAAAATTCATTGTTATGTAGCTACTCCAAGAAGCAAATAAAAAAGCAGAGGACAAACTGCAGATGCCCCCGGTTTTAAAAGCGAGACAACCAATAAATGACGTACTTTCCTATGATCCTGATTTAAAAGGTTTTGATTCGGCGAAGTTCCTCTTTATAGACATATCCGATGGAATGACCGACAGAGTGCGTATCAAGATTTGTTGTACAATATGGATCCATATCTTAATCGAATATGTAGAAAATGGTGCCAATGTTTATATTTATATAGAATCGAGCAATTGCTGTTCGCGATCTTGATGGAACTTTACGGAAAGCAAGTTGGGAAGAAAGAGATAAAATGAACAAAATTTTCTTTCCTGTTGAGAGGCGGAAAATTATTGGAATGCCGAGAATGTTTTCGGGTGACAATTTTGAGGTGTGTTAAAGT
The DNA here is from genome assembly GCA_034696685.1 of Julus scandinavius. Classification (NCBI taxonomy): domain Eukaryota; kingdom Metazoa; phylum Arthropoda; class Diplopoda; order Julida; family Julidae; genus Julus; species Julus scandinavius. The sequence goes on along the minus strand of JAQGAE010000137.1, from coordinate 8,373 downwards.
TTTTTTGTATTGTTTATTAAGTGCATACATGCTTTAAATGTGTGCACATGTGGTATTAGTAGGCATTGTTTTTTCAGATTCCTATTTTCTTAATTTTGTAGAGAATTTTAAATGAAGGAAAATATGAATATATTTTGGACAGAGCTTGTTTACAGTTTGAACCAGATGACCCCGTTTATATTCAGGTTGGTATTATTAAGTTGCAATTTTCGCGCACATCATTAATTACTTATGAAACCTTATGATTTCTAATTAGAATTTCACCTTTTTAGACTTGTCACAGTGTTTACGACAGAGTAGATAGCACACAGGAATATGATGTGCTCCTTTCTTCTCGGCATTATGGACCGATGGTTTTTTATTTTGCATTTTATAAAGGCATCGATAACTTATTGTTATATTTGATTCAAAAGGACAGGTGAGCTGTTGTTCTAGAATCTATTAATATAATGTGTTGTCGCAACAGCTAGTAACAGTTATTTGTTTATTAAAAATTAGGTTAGACAAAGGTGCGGATCTTGTACGCTTATACCATTCTGTCAATCCGAATTGCAAATCATTGAAGTCATCAAATACAGAATCGGACTTTTCATTAATCAAGGTATGACACGCCATAATTAATTTGTTCCCTTGCATTGCTTCATTTGTTGTATTGTACATTTTTTTAGACATGGTGCAACAAATTTGTAATAATTTTCTAAATGACAAAATGTGCTGTATCCAATCTTTGCATACAGCGATGCAAATTTCAACTTACTAAATTCTATTTACCAGTTTACAGAATTTTTTATTAATGCCAACAAGACCATTTTGCCAAATTTGTTAAAATAAGATTAAATTATTTTTGGGTTTTTTTTGGGTTTTTTTGTTCTGAGAATTCATCCTCTTTTGTTTACTTTGAATTATCCATATTTATTCACATGTATTTTTTAACAATCACAACAGGTCACAACAATCTCTTGCCTCATGCATAACTTTTGCAAATTTGTCTTCAATTAATCCATTGTCACACATTGTTATTCAAATGATAAGAATTGATTTGTATTGGATTTTCATTTTTTTTTTTCACATTATTATTTTAGCCATAGTTTTGCAGTCACTTGTTTACCACTTGACATTAGATTGTTGTTTTTAATTTTAATGGGGCTTTACCATTTTTTCCAGGCTTATACGGAGCTAGATTCCCTTAAAAAAAGCAATTTGGAGATGGCTATCCAAACGTACGAAGAATTGCAGAAGCAACAGCAACAATATATACAAGGCATTAGAGAAGCTCACGGTCAGGCTTGAAGGTATCTTAATTTTATACAATAATTTTGATATTTTTCAAAGCTGATGCCACGATTATTGAAAATGGATTGCCTTTGGGCTGTATCACGTACCTTAGTCAAGTAAATGTTTTCCTATGATGTTAGCAGTGGCAATTATTACACGGTGTGCTTTACAGAAATAATCCAATTATAAAATATAACACTATGAACAGCAGAACTGCAGCAATAATAATGCAGAGATGAGTTTGGGAATCTTCTTTATCCAGGACTTCATTATTGGCACATGGGATTTCATTTTCGAATTCAGATGATTGATACAGGGAATGAGCAGCTGCCGTGCCCAGCAATGTCTTCAGAGCACTTTGACTTTTCCTAAAATTTCGAAAAAGCTGTCTGGAATAATGTTCGCTTTGGTCGGGCTGCTTTATGATGCTATAGCTACGGCTCTTCCTCAAGGGAGTTTGCGTGATTTGTAGCAAGTTATGGTCAAATGGGTCCTCGTTCACTCCCGTAACCTCTGTTATCCACGGATGATGGCTGATATCTTCGATGCTAGGCCGTGCGTGACTGTTTTCGTTCAAAACCCATAGAAAGAATTCTTTAGATTTTGTACACATATTGGAACCTTCCAGCCAAAATGGTAGTAGGGCAAGGTTTGTTCTTATGTTAAACCATGCTTGCGCTTGAGTAATGTCATCCTGTAGTTGTGATTGTTCCAATGGCTTACCCGGGTGTCGTCCTATAAACAGTTCTAAAATGGCACATCCTACCACCCAGCTCTCGATTTTTGGAATGCTTAGTCGTAGGCACCCTCCTGCACGCAGCAGCTCCGGTGGCTGGTTCCATTTGGGACCGAGTTGCAAACATCCCGAATCCGTAGTGTCCGTCATGCTTTCAAAGGCATTCAAAATCAAGTTATCTGTTTTGTTTTCAATAACCGTGTTCTTCCAATCAAAATCTGTTAGATAGAGGGATGCTTTGTGGCAGTATTTCAAGACATTTACCAACTGTCCCGTCCATTTTCTGACCAATGCTTCACGTGTTACGACATCATCTTGCAAAGTCTCGTTGATGTACTTTAATGCATTGGGCCTAGAGATGTCTCCCACAAAATAATAGCGTCCGCAATTTTCAAAATGGTCTTTGTAAGGCTGTAGGCTTGCGTGCTTCAGCCAATTGTAGTTTAAAGATGCTGCACTTTGGCTTTTGACCACGTACTCTTCAATTTTATATAGATTGTTGCTCTTCTCACGCTTTGCATGGTAGACGTTGACGTCTTTTTTCGTTTGAATCAACTCAAGTGTTGAATAACCACGTTGTTTCAAAACTGTACTGGTCGTGTACTTTCGTGTATTTGAGGTGCTCTTTCTAATGAAGGTTTTTCCAGGAGAAGTTATCTTTGTATTGCTTTTTGACTGGTTCGGGACTGGCTTTAGCTTTGTTGACGAAAAAATTCTTGATGGAATTGTAGGTTTTACTTCTGGAAAACAAGCGGCCATTTTCCATCGATTTAATCCAAAATGCAAATGCTAATTTTGAAAGCACTGAAATATTGAATTTATGGACTTTAATAAATTTAGAACAGTCATTAAGAACTGGTATAAAAATTTGGAATGGTATCTTGCATTTGGCTGGCACATGCTCCACAATAGAATTCGAAATGTTAGTGTGTGTACCATTTTGTTAGTAGATGCTAGTTATACATATTATATAGAACAAAATTTGTTTAAAACTATTTCTTTTTATTGCAAATGACACCAACACCGGCTGTTTCCTTTCACAATCAGGAAAGCATTTGGTAAAAGGATAACGGTAATAAGATTTTGTGTTATGAAAAAATAAGCCAATCCGTTAAATGGATGGTTTATTGGCATATGTAAATTCATGCATGTTTAGGCTTGGTAAGTTGTTGACGAAACATGGCCACCGTGGCCAGTCCAGTTGGTGTGAATGAATTTCCCGGGGTTGGAAAGAAGTTCGTATGTATGGGCTCCGAAGTAATCACGTTGTGCCTGAAAGAAACGCAGTGTATACATTGTGTACAAGATTTATCCGAAAACGTGTTAATGCCATTTCAGAAACACTAAATTCACTCACTTGAATGAGATTTGCCGGAAGTCTTTCCAAGCGAAATCCATCGTAGAAAGCCAAAGCTGTGCTAAAGCATGGTGTAGGAATCCCAAGAAGTGCTGCTTCAGAAATCACTTTTCTCCAGGAATCCTGAAAACGAAATGCATATAATTTTAAATAAATCTATATTTATAGAAGATTTTTAACTTTGAGCGAAAAATATTCTTATTACATTGCAGTTGTGGATTGCAGTGAGGAAAAATTTATCCAAAAGTAAGTTTGTGAGGTTGGGGTTTGAATCATATGCCGATTTAATATTTCCAAGAAAGGCACTGCAAAATAATAAATGACAAAAAATACAATATGAAGTATTAGAATACACAATCAAGGACTCCATGGCTATTAATCCAACTGACCTTCTGATAATGCAACCTCCACGCCACATGAGTGCAATGCCTCCATAGTTCAGATTCCACTTAAAAAGCTTGGCTGCCTCTCTCAGCAGCATAAATCCCTGTGCGTAAGATATAATCTTGGAAGCATACAGGGCCTTTAAGAGAAAATTGGAGATAAATGCAATGTTTCTACATTTGTTGTATAGTAGAGTATTAACTTCAAAGTTATGATGCTACCTTTCTGATGTGCTCTACAAATTCGGTTTTATTGCCTCCATATTTGGTCACTTTTGGTCCTTGAAGTTGCTTGCTTGCAACAACACGCTCATCTTTCAGAGAGGAAAGGCAGCGAGCAAATACGGACTCTCCTATTTAGCAGAAATAACAATTGTTCAATTGTTAAGTTCTTGGACATTACCGAGAAAAATGAAACATTTTCTGTCAAGGATTTATACCAATAAGTGTAACTGGGATTCCAAAATCCAAAGCAGAAATTGCAGTCCATTTGCCAGTTCCCTTCTGTAATTGTATAAATGGAAAATTAAAAACCATATGCAATACTGTATTATACATTCAACTATTTATTCTAAAACATGGCCTACCTGTCCTGCAGAATCTTTAATTTTTTCCAACAAATAATCTCCAGATTCGTCTTTGAATTTCAGGATATCTCTGGTGATTTCAATAAGAAAAGAGTCCAACTCTCCCTTGTTCCATTCACTGAATACCTATAAATACAACGTTTTCAGTAAAACAAAACAAACAAAAATTAAAAATGTAACTCTTGGAGAGATTGTTGAAAGGCAAACATTTACATCGCTCATTTGTTGATGGTTGTAACCAATTGCATCCTTCATGAGATGATAGGCTTCACAAATAAGTTGCATATCACCATATTCGATACCATTGTGCACCATTTTGACAAAGTGGCCCGAGCCATCTTCTCCCACCTAAGAAATTTTCATTATTAGTTAGTTTGAAATTCAGTATTCAGCTCAAAACGTTTTGCAAAACTGTACCCAGTCGCAGCATGGTTCTCCGTTGACTTTAGCAGCAATGCTTTGGAAAATATCCTTGATGTGAGGCCATGCTTCAGGAGCGCCTCCTGGCATGAGAGAGGGTCCATAGCGTGCCCCATCCTCGCCTCCACTCACTCCAGAACCAACAAAATGTATGCCTTTTTCTCGCAATTCTTTGCATCGCCTCTGCGTGTCGGTGTATTCCGAATTGCCGCCATCAATGATGATGTCGCCCTTTTCCAAAAGAGGCACCAGCTGATTTATAAACTGTTGTACAGCATCGCCAGCTGTACACAAAATTGTTTTAATCAAACTAGGGGCCAATGCTAGGGACTGTGGTAATGGCAATAGTATTATGACCACAATAATGGAAATTTCTCTCTTCACTCTATTATTAACATGCAAACTAGACATTAGCTTTTCAACTTTGTGTACCTTTGACTAGCATCATTACTCTTCTGGGTTTCTTCAGTTTGCCAACCATTTCCTCCAAGGAATGGGCACCCACGATTTTTGTTCCTTTTACTTCATTTGCCAAGAAATCATCCACTTTGGACGTTGTCCTGTTGTAGGCACATACCTAATGCATGGCATGAAAAATATGATTTTCATGAGGGTTTCAAAATTTGGTAACTTAATTGCTTTGAAAGAAACTTTGGTCACAGTTTCCATATCTGGTTTCGATGCAGATATAATAGCCACAGCATAAAGATGGTTCTGCAACCACTTACCACAAATCCGTGGTCATCCATGTTCAAAATTAGATTTTGCCCCATGACGGCCAAACCTATCATTCCAATATCAGCTCTGAAAGAATAATATATTTTTATTTTAAATAAATGCAGGCGATTAATAGGAAAAAATGATTTTTGAAGCACCAATATCTATTTTATACTCTATTCTTAATTGGATTTGTCCCAGGGAATTTCTAATTAACGAAAATCATTATTATGCGGGTCATTGAATTTTGATATGGCGAGCTTTATTTTGCTTATACTTTTTTAATCGGAAATTACAACTTGTTTATCCTGTTTTACAGACGTAAACACAGTCTGTTTGAATTTTTATCGTAAGATACCACAAGAATTCTTGAAAAGTCCCTGATAAATTTTGCGTGACTCGAAAGTTGTGTATTGTGTATGCCTTTATAAGAACTGTCACGTTAGGGATTCTATCGCATCGCTGCAAGATATAACCATGCACCGGTTATGTTAATTAATGATAGGCGGCAGTATAATTCTTATTTAATGAATACAGCTTGCCTACTCCTTATTTTGAAATACTGTCGTTATGCGATTCCCTGCAGCGAGATGGTCATTAAATCTTGTGTGCGTTTTAGCACTAGCAAAACTGGATTGTACTTTCCAGAATTGCACTTTACAATCTTGTCTAGAACTGACCATGCGTACAACTTTCTTGTACAAGAGTTTCGATGCATATGCATTATACCCAGGTTATTTGTCTAGTGTGAGAACAGCTTTATTTTGGATAAAAGAATCAGATATGCTGTACATCTATCTATCAGCCTGTTTCTTAATGTTCCGCTTAAAATTCAACTATAACAATTAACGTATGGTAACCAAAATTACTATTACAGTATTTATAACATAAAAATGGTAATTATTTGCAAGTGTACTATTTCAAAGTCTGGTCGATTTTGTTTAGGTTAAATGAATTTTAAAATAACTGGTTATGATTGAGACATGTATTTTTTGCCGATGGACTGGCATTAAAAAAGGACGTCTCCCCCACCGCCATCTATCCTCATGGACATCCTTATTTATTTTTATTTTATTTTTTATTTATTTATTTATTTATTTATTTTTTGAGAAGTAGGGTGTTCAGAACATTTGTTGGAACATACAAAGGCCCATCCAATACATTTTCAAGCCCCCTCGTAGGACATTTTCAGTTTACAATTGGGGTGTAATAATTTCCGACTTTCCCAAGATTAAAAAAATTAAAGTACATCTGGAACTGGGGACACATTTCTTCTGGAATCCATTTCCCCTTTCCCTGCCATTTAAAACTCAATTAAACTGAAAATCCAAAAACTGAAAAATGGCCGCATGCCAGCAGACACCCCCACCGTCCTTTTTGAATTGCCCCCAACGTGTAGCTGTGCAGCGGGTTGCCTCCAGCCGAAGACGCTGTTGGGGGGAATTCGAAAAGGCTATTTGCAAAATTGTTTCAAAAATTCCCACCCCGACTTTTTATTATCCATTTCATATCACGGATGGAATGGACACCTATATATATATTGGACCATTTTTGAAGAAACTTTGGAGACGTCCTTTTTGGATGTCCCCTAGCAGCGTCTCCAGTTGGCGGTAACCAGCTATCGCGTGAAAGGTGTCTATTGATCGACGTAATTAAAACAAGGACTTACATTGGTTCCTTTCGCTTACGAAATGTGCACGACACAGAACCCATGATCGGTATTCGATATGCAAATTTAGTCCACCTGAATGACAATTAAGGGTCAAAGGGCGAACTATTTGCACCCGACAGTAACGCTCGCAAAAGTTAGTCTGTGCTTCAACCGCTGATGTAATGGACGTTCCAAAACACTCGTTATATTTCAATTAAAACCACTTCGGTTTCTACTAAAATGTTTCGTGCGCGATGACTACGAGAATATGGTGCTACAGGTGGATTGCATACTTGAGGAAAACAGGCAATTTTGACAGATTTTTCCGGATGGGCAACTGCCTATGGAATTTGGGTTGTTCGCGTCAAGGGATAACGAGTAAGTACTATACGTTCACTAGCTCCAATGTAATACTTATAATTAGGGCTCGTCGGCGCATAACAAGGAATAACAAAGGAAGAGCTTTTGACACGCCATAACTTTAGATTACAATTTTAATTAACAAATAATAGGCAAGCTAGCATGTGTTCTATTTATGTTGATTAGATGTGTGTAATTTGGGGCCATTCGAATGGACGTTGTGGCTCCATGTAATAACGTTAGAAAACATAGAATGAAGAAGCAGAACAACGTACTGTATTTTATGTTTCAATGAGAGTTTTCAGGTTAAATGAACTTATAAAGCGCCTACTATACTTGATTAAACTGGGCATTTGGCCTCAAAACAATTACTGAAAAGGGGGCGTGGCTTGTCGGGCAAAAAAAAAAAAATGGCAGCAATTCAAAGCGTTCGAATTTCTGAATCTTTTTTACTGTTGCTGTCGTCAGTTGTCTATATAATTATTAGTTTAAACATAATGGAATGTTTTGTAGTTTTTAGAACTTAATTATAAGCATGGCTTTTGCAATACAATTTTTTAAAGAATGTAAATCAATGAACTTTGTATTTTATAGTCAAAGCAAAAATTCCGCGACTGGGTTCGTATTATATAATTAAAATGATTTTAACTGTACAAATTCGTTATGTCTGAAACATAGTTGAACTTGGCAGAAATCCAACATGAAAGAAGCTACGTTTGATTTTGGACTGTTCGAAGGTTTATTTTATAAATTAACGGGGTTTGAAACCCTATTCTTTATAATGGGTAAATTTGCAACGACACTCGCAGACAAACAAAATGAGATTAAATAAAAATAAAAATTGTTTAAAATAGCTTGATAAATCAGCAAGGTCATTCGCTTGTCTT
>JAQGAE010000136.1:0-53612 GCA_034696685.1 Julus scandinavius | reverse complement strand
AAACTTATCCAACGCAACAAGTAAGGTAAAGTTAATTAATGAGGAGTGATTTGTTAATCTGAAAGCTTCATAAGCGGCTTAAGTTCTTTAATGCACGTTTAATTGTTTAGCGTCGTCTAGAGGAACAAAAAACTAATTACAAACTAAACCATGTTCGGCATTAATAGCTGCCTTCAGGTTTTTCACTGCAATTTCGAATTTACGCGATGCAATTTCAAATTCGCTTTAATATTAAGCTTATTATTGCATCGCCTTGCACACTATTTTTCAGCAGCATCAGCTTGAATCGTGACCGCATTAAAAACAAACCTGGCATTCACTCTCTTTAAATCGAGTTTGTATATGCTCGTTGGTAAGTGATATTTCCTTAGAATTTCCTTACAATTCCTTAGAATAAGATTATATTAATCACTCTCAGATGCCAACAATGGGCAGGTTTCATATATTTATTTTGTTAGTTTTGTTGTAAACGGTTATATTTTGTTTGTACATTCAAGACATACGTGTAATTCAAACACTGTATTCAGTTATAAATTATTTAAAATATTTTGTTCACATGTCCATGGGTGATTTTTGAATATCGTATTTCAAACTTTGAATTGCATATACGAATTCTGATTTGAAGCTACTGTCATCTGCATCTGATGCATTTTCAGTGTAACCAAAGAACATCATGACATACAATCAAATTCTTTCAAAAAATACGTTTGCAATAAAATGCACTAAAAGCACACTTAATAGCACGTCGTATTGCCACGGAAAGTGGCAGTCAATAAAAACTCGCTCCAGTAGACAGAAATTGAGGAGAAACTCAATTTTCGCCAGCAACAAGCGTTCTGTCAAATTGGAAATTTTTGAAGGAAGGCCACAGTTGTCAGAAAGAAACCTTGCATTCCACTGGACTGAAAGCATTTAAAGAATGGGGCAATACGTTTGACTAAAGAACTGCTACTATGGTATTTCAAGAGGAAAAAAATTGACGAAAATGTGACAAAAAAGATGTACCTAGAAATTCTCCTGAAGACAAAAAAGCGAATTCCTCATTAATTTTCTTACTATGAGAAAACTGTAGCGGCTAATGCAGTCGTGAAATTAATCGACTTTCTCGTTGATAGGATGGGCCATCTATTAATGGATGACAAATTGAAATTTCACCATCGTAGAAGTACAAATCTAAGGCAATTATAGAGTAATAAAGCAATATAAGTTTTTTTGTTCGAATAAAAACGAATTACGCACAAAAACTACGCTAAAGCAAAATGTCACATTTAATTTTAAACAGAAAATAGAATCATTTATAGACAAATAAAATTCATATTTGGCAAAATTGTATATTCAATTGTAGGCGCCTATGGCAATTCATTAATGTAAACATTTTACATTATTCTTTTCTCAATTTGAAATTGAAAACAATTGATAATTTACATTGTAAATAGTAGCAATGAAACTATAAATCACGCAGCTTTATAAGCATACAAATCTTCGACATACACACTGTAGGAATACATGTGCGTTTTATCTAAAAGATTTGTTTTGTTTGATGCTATATTACGAACAATACAGAAATCCTCTTGAGAAATAAATCACTGGCTTGCTTTCAAACTACAGTAATAAAACATCAACGTAGCTTTATTTCAAATATTCTACTAGTGGGCTTTGAAATTTTCATTTTGAATAAAAAAGTCTGAATTTATTTAGTTTGGTATAGTATTTCGAAGGAATGAGCACAATAAGAAAAGTATATTCTCGTGAGAAATACCTTTCCGCCTAATATCCCCTATATATATATATATCTGTAATCCGGGTATTTTTCGTGTTGCGTAAAACAAATCTGCTTTATCATGTACATTTATGAGCAAAGGAATGTTTACTTAGTACAAACATTGCACGACGAGAAGTAAAAAAATGCGGAGCAATTTTGTGATTTAGAAACAAATTCGAGATGATTGAAGCATACCACTTCACGCGCAATTTCCGAATTTAATCATAACAACAGGAAAAGTCAGCTTTAGGCGAAATATGCAAATTCGTTTCTAGCTGCATGCTATAGCATTTTTTTTCTCTCTTCGATTTGTGTAAATACATCGCAAAAACTTATAAACAATTTATTCAATATTTTTTTTTTATTTGTGGAAAAATGTGCTATCTAAAACAGTTAAACCGTGCGTGTAAAATGATAATAAAAACCGATCCAACCGCGAGCTAAGTACTTTATTCATTACCTGGGCTGAAATTGATTTAATGGAATTTGGATATCCCAAATTTGTATTCATCCACATGTGTAATTCTGTTATACAAACTATCAGATATCTATCAGAATATTTTAATAGATAGTTTTATGTTACGTGACTATAATGATGAAGAAAAGGATGACTAGTAATTGTCGCAATCGGTACTTCGCTTGACAAATTTTTTCTAGCTTGAGAAAAAATATAGTGTACATTATGCAGGAAGGCAGATACAAATAATAAAGGCGTTGGCCTATGTTATATTCTTATAAGTCGTCGTGTATATATGGATACATTTTTACTGTTTTATGTACGTTGTGTTTATAGTTTAGCAGCATGTTTAATGTTTAGCATGTATTGCCATAAAGCCTTTCTCGCAGGATAATTAGCGTATTATAAGGCATAATTTGCGCAAAGGGCGGTCATCAGTGCAAATATTCCGCTAGTAGTTTTCTAAAATTGCTTACCTCCTATAGTATTAATAATAATAACCCAGCAGTACGCAATGAAGAACGTTGGAAATTGCACAATTTGAGTTGACGTTTATTTGGCCTACACACTTTGATTACCAACATTGGACGTAATATAAAAGTAGTTGAAATTTTACTTCCTATTGCAGTAAAACTTCATCCTTTTATCGCCTGCATCCACAAGAATTTGATTTGAAAGCATGTAGCACTTAACTGTAATTATGAACCACCCGGTATAATTCCGACAGCAACTTGTGCACACATAAATAGCTTCAAATGCCTTAAGTAGAATTAGTTTCGTTTGCCATGCATTAATACCATTAAAGATAAATGTAAAGTCTTCCAAGTCATGCACAATGTGTAAAAGGAGATAAAAGTAGGCAATTTTCTTAAATCAGCATTTTTTCCCTCGGCTTTCCTTCTATAATCGGTTTTCTGCATATATGTAATTACACAGTAGCTTACAAAACCTAATAGACGATTTCTCTAGAAAGGAATTGCATTTCAAAATGCCTACTTTTTGGCTCACCACATCTATGATGGAATGACTGGGAAATAAACCTTTACGATTTAGGAATATACGTGCACATAGTATATTGCATCTGTTCTATACATTTTCACTTACCATTGCTCAATAACATTCCAACCATTTTCAATTCACGGTCCGCAAAATTACGTTTTTTATGGATATATTGTATCGTATTTACGATAATAACGGCATAACATACATTGATACAACTAAAATTTGAAAAGCAGTCCTGCTAAAATTATATAATATAAACCTTCCCCATGATTAGGCAATCACTGCTTGCATTGGTGCAATGCAGGATTGCCAATCTTATGTTTTTTATATCAGCAGATTTTTTTTTCTTTTTTGCTACGAAAAAAAAAAGGTTTTCAATAAAATAAACTGCTATATTATGAGCAACTATAGTATAATGCTATACATGTGTAATATTTCTGTACATATAATATTATATAATACGAGATTACACTTTGCTTAAAAAAGGAAGTTGCATACATTTTTTTCTCCAAAATTAATATTTTCACATTAAAACTGCTTCTTTTAATTATATCATAGATCAAGGGTTGACAAATATCTTTTAATTGATACAGAGATGGGCGTGATAAGCATTATTTGCAAATTTGCAAATAAACTTGCCTCATTTTCTTGCTTTTCATTTGCTGAGTGATTTGAAATGCAGACAGACATTACATGGATAACCATCTGCAGTGTATGTTTTGCCAACAACAAGGTGCTGCAGTGGTATTCTGAATAACATGTTTCCTACATGCAGACACTTAGACGTATATGTGTTATGGGTGAGCAAACGACCGGATCCAGGTGATAAGATTGGACAATCTTAATGGGCTATATAGCAATGCAATCCACCAAAACCACTCACGAGTGCTCGAGTGTTTATCAAAGTGCTTTGCACACTGCAACAGCATACTTGCAGAGTTGCCATGGAATAACAGTCTGTGTGCTGCCAAGTCCACTATTTCTAAAATTCCTCAATCTTCAAGCATGAGCACAACTCGCGTGAAGAAAGAGCCATTCAAACCACGGACAACCACCGCTGGGGTTATTGTGAAAATAGATGTTCAAGATGCTAAGGAATCAACAAAGATGTTAAACAATTTTCTAGAGTGGATTCAAAGCTAAATCTCAATGTGTTGAATTCATTCAGACAGAATTCATATAGGAAAAAATAGGATTTGCTTAAGCAAAGAGTGTTGTACTGAATAATAACGACTTTGTTACATAAAACATAAAACCAATTTTAATACACGTGGCCATCCTGAATAAATATTACTTACACAGTGCTTCTAAACTATTCGTTGAAAAATGTGAAAATGATGTAATGATTTACGAAATCAATATTGAAGATAATATTTTCTATTTTGGAAATATCTTGGGAAAAATCAGTTTCTAACGTATATCAAATTATACACAAAAACAAGATTTACAATTTCAATATTGAAGATACTATTTTGTATATGTTAGAACAAATAAGTTTCTAAGGTATATCAAATTACACAAAAACAGAAAGATCCAACACATATTATATTTATCCTATGTACCTAGTAGTTTCACTAACAAATTGTATATTGCCCTTTCAAGTTGAATAATTGCACAAGTGGAGCAATTTTCACTGAATTTACTTCTCCTCGAGGCTTAATCACAATGTGAAGTTTTTGTCTAAGATTTTTGCTGGCATTGTGATAAGGAATATCAATAGCCAATTCCCTTTGATCATTCCGCATTGCATAAAACTACTTCTCTCGAAGAGATAAAGGGGCAAAGTGCCTATATGCAGCAAGTTGTACTTAATTTCCTCGCACTTTCGATGTTAACTTCATTAACAAGGCGAATCATTCGCCCGTCTCCCATTACGAGGGCTGCATAATTTTTGTTGCAACACAATCTGTATGTCACATCCATTAATGCCTCTAAGAGTGCCTCGTTTATAGATACGTTGCATGTAATTGCATTTGGCCCGATATTTTCTTAATCATGGCGCTGTTGGTGTCATCAAAATATTCCCAATTGAGGCAGTGTTTCCTCATTTGAAACGAAAATCCAAATTCAAGACAAAGCCTCCCATAACAATGGCAATAAGACGGAAATGACTTAATTCCCAGGTGGCAATTCACCTTTTACAACGTCTGCTGCTTGATCGATGTTCCTGTCATACTAAATCCATATAGATATAGGCTTACGATGGCTGAATCAAGGTGGTCTCAGCATGCCATTAAATCCAACTACCCTTTAGTACGTCCAGCCTTCCATGGGTCAATAGCTGTCCGAGAGAATTGCCAAAGGTTTAATGGACACATCAAGTCCACAGCCCGTTTGTTACCTCCTTGCTGCAATTCAGCTTTAAGGAGGACTTAACACAAGTGTTTTCGCTAATGTACTAAAGTATATCTTTTACGAACGAACAAGAAAGTTAACAAAGCTTATAAAGTGCATATACTACATGGGCTTTCTCCACGAAATGACCATTGAACCAGGTGCTAAGCTCCGTATTTCATTTTGATGGCCCAAGAAACAAAATTAACAAAATCCTAAAAATGGAATGAGGCGATGCACTGAATAGCAAATGCTCAATTCAATCAAGTGTAGAATTTAAAGTTAAACTTATATTTTACTCATCAAACCCAGTACTTGGAAACAACACGATTATGTAATCTATTTAACTTTTACGTCGGTGTGCTTCGTTTTGGATTTTAAATAAGTTCTTCAACGTTTATTAAGAATTTAAGGCGATTTTCTCCAGGGTCGTGCCACCCAAGATATTTCAGTAAATTTATGTGCCTTTATGTTATTCTTAGAAACATCAGAAAACGTATTCATGAGAGCAAAAGGGCAAAAGCAAATTTTTAAATAACACGTCTTTTCTCAGGCTTACTTTTACCCCTTTACTCGTTTGAGCTGTAATCGCTAGTAAGATCGTAAAATTTTACATGCTTAGGCCACATGCTTATTTTCAACACTTGTTAAAGTTGAAAAAACTTTAACAACTTAAAAATCATGTTGGCTGATAAGATCTACTGCGCAACTATTGAGAGCTGTGCTACTGAGTAGATATGAAGTCCATGCAATCAAGTTTCCAACTTTCATAATAGAAACAAAGTAATGTTTGCAATTAAAAATTATGAATATCAGAAAATTAAAATTTTGAGATAATTCAGTTGAAAAGAAATGATTCTGAGATACATGTAGCATGCATCTCAAGAGAAATGTTTTGCCTATGATCCATAAACCTAAGTAAATTACATAGTATGTTAATGTAACCGAATAATTGAAAATTGTTTTACCCGTACAAAGATCACATATTGTAGATACTAAATGGGAAAAAATAAAATGGCTAGAATAGAGAATAAGGTTAATTCCGAATAAAGGTGACATGTGATGCATGGCCGCCTTTTTTCATTTATTTTCAGACAAAATGCATTAGTTCCCAATGGAGTAAAGTCAATATGTACAGTAAGCACAATGATAAATGGTGCAAAGAATGGCAAACGCATTATATACATACACATACTTTTCCAATATTGGTTCAATGTTCATTAATCTTACCTATTCCTTGAAATTTGTAAAAAGCTACATTAAGTCATTGCTACGTTTACTATCTTAAAAAAGAAACTTAATACTTGGTAAAATATTTTCTTTAAACTTATGCATGCACCTATACTGCACAATACCATTGGTAAAATTGTACCATAAGTCAAACGTTTAAGAAGTAGAATGATTTAGAGATCTTGGAGCATACCAAAAAATATTTTTATTAAGACAAAAGGCTTTACCAGAAGCAATTTTAACACCCAATACCATGCATGCAAATAAAGAAATCCCTTGTTCGAAGCAACATTGCTTACACCAATACAGTCCTTTTTTTGTTGATAAAACATAACAGAAATCATCGATCATTAAATGCTTTCAACTTGGTGCAAGATTTTCGTTAATCCTTGTCGGATATACTTCTATAGAGCATAAATCACTTCAGGGTTCTCTGAGGATACTTTAGTCGGATCAATTCAGCAGGATTCGTTTACAGTTGAAGTCCGGAAAATTGCGAATGCGAAAAAAAATTCCTTATATTACTGCATTCCACTACACTGTCTAAAAATCAGATATATTGGCCCATCATTTCATGCAGTTACTTTTTAAACATTTTGCCTACTTTTAAACATGATCCCTAAAACTAGCCATCACTGATGAAGAACTTACTTTATTGGTGTTTCCTAATCACCAACATGTTGTTGGATTTGTGAACTTAGGGTGAAAGATTTACTGAAATCATCAACCCTTATGTTTTTAAATAAGCTAAACGCATGCAACGAAGGTTCTTAAATAATTAACGAAAAAGAGGTTTATTATGCCTAATGGAAAACTTAACATCATGGGTGTAGGTTACTCTGTAGATTACGGCTTAAGTATCAAGGGAGCATATTTTAATACTTAATGACAGATTCTAATTATAAAATATTTGTAGCCTGTTTCCACGGATACGTCATATGTTTTACGGTAACCATGACTTCTTTGTCGAAAATGTTAAAAACATCTTAGATTAGCCAGTTGGATAGGAACAATAGTTCAAATGCCAAGTACAAGTCAGGTATACTGCTTTGCTAACTGACACTATCAATAACAGACCTCTTGGATAAATTGACATATATATACATATATAGTTGGTTGGCTTTTAATAATATAAGCATTATTGAGGCCATAGCAAAAAATGTTTTTTCTTGGAAAATACTGAAATTAAGATTGTAATGATTCATTTTTTAGGTCATATATTTAATCCTAAAACATAACTTCGGCAACGTAGGTTTTGTAAAATGAAACTTGTATGACAAGGTAATTTATAGCGTTTATTCTTAAGGTTTCCAGGAACTGGATTCTAAAAGACGTACAAACCGAAATGTTATAGCTGTGTATTTCCTGCATAGAGTAATGTACTGTTTTGAAATGGTATTACGTGTTCAAACATCGAAGGTAAACAATATATATTATTATAAGTATATAAACTTTGTTTGAAACATTAAATAGATGTAATGCACTTCTTTGCCCGAAGATACCATTAGGATAACAAAAAATGTCATATGATACTTATTTAAGAAAAAAATCAATTAACCCTTGTACATTTTAGATGTATTCATCCCACATTATAAATAGTATAAATATAAAAACTCTATTTAGTGAATTTTAGTCTATAAGAAGACAATGCATATTTAAAATATATCCTTTAAAAAGAATGCATACATTTAATGGATACCAAATATCATCGCATGTTTGACAATCTTATATACGAGGAAAAGAAATTTCATTCAAACAACCATACTTATAAAATATAATTTCCAAATTGTGTAAGTTTTTTACTGTTATAAAACGTGTTTTTATACTTGTCAACATTGTTGAAATGTTATGAAAATAAATGATGCTTAAGCTGGTTTTCCATGGTATATTTGTAATTTGACTAAACTGTATATACTACGTTAGATAAGAGCATGGTTAATGTATCGAACATAAAATACAGATGCTTATGCGAAGATAGCACCACTGAGAACGTGCAACGATAAGAAAAGCAAGTGGCACAAATTGACAATATTGCTCCCAAAGAACCATAATAAGAGTCGGTTTGCACGATCAGTAAATGGCAAAAAGGTTCATAAGTTTATTTTCCAAAGTCCCAATTGGTAAATATAAACGCCGTCGAAATTCAGCACGCGGGTTCTCCCTCAAGGTTTCTACTATTTTACTGTTTGAGCAACAGGCGTTAATGTACTTGTAGCTCTGACAGCCAAAGCCGATCAATAACTTGAATGTGCAAGGGTGACTATACCATATAGTGCCTTGGCGTAAGAGCAGCGAATTGGGAACAAAGAAAGGAAGAGAATTACCATTTCTGCAAACGTCCACCTTGCGGACTTTTCAATCTTACTGTCAGAAATGTCACGTTTGAGAGCATGCACCAATGATATTTTACATAATCTGCAAATCCAGCATACTGTATATAAAGTTAGAAATGAAGCCCTATACAAATACAACAATGCATATTCAGCATGTTTTCTACTTCTGGCAGTAGTGGACCATGAGCTAGAAATGCAATTTCAAAAAGATAGAGCGTATAACTTTGACAGAACAGACCACATAAACGAATATATAAGCGAAAATTAACGTGAAACATTAGACTATCTAATTTGGCAATGTCACATAGCTCCAAATGCTCACCGATACAACTTTTGTTCAACCAATAGAAATTAAACTCGTCTTAACCCATGATTAAACACCTTAAATTGTTTCTCATGCTGTATTCAGAAGTTACAGCAGTATTAAAAAAAATGTCCAAACTGTAATAGAAGTTGTAACTATAAAAATCTTCTCAAAAGTTCTCTATGTAAACTCTAAAAATTCTGTAAATTCGTAAAAAGCAAACAAAGCATCCTCACTTTCCGACATACGATTTGAAATAAATAATTTTCAATATAATAATTCAATATTTTTTCAAAAATAATAATAGCATTCAAAGCAGTTTAGTGAATTTCTAACATTCATCAGAAACTGAAAAATCAGCATGACATTGTGTCCAGTCAGAGATTTCATCGATTCGAAGTTGTATAGGAGTTAGGTCCAATTGTACACCATATCTGAAAATCGATGCTTCGTTGAAATTGCATTCTAGAATAATGCTCTATGGGTTCAATTTCAGTGGCAACCCAAGTGCAGTAACTCATTTCAAACGAAAGCAGATTTTCCATTGTAAACATTTTGTGAAATACACTTGGGTGGAACAAAATGGAATTGGATTGCTCAAAGGCCATTTTCAAATGCATCCCACTATGTGATAACGCACCGATACACGGTAGATCGTTTTCAAAAATTAAATACCTCAAGTGGCCACGGAATTCATTGTTTTGGAGAAAATTCAACCAACTGAAATTACACAGGTCTTCATCTGTATGTATTATCCATGCTGTTGCGATATTGACAACATTTTGAAGGAGCAATGACAATTGTGTCCATTGTTCGATGGTTTCCAAAATGAAATAATGGATAGTAAGGACAAATCGTGTGATTATTGAAGAAGAATGAAACGACAATGCATGGTAACGTTTGAATTCAATTCATTCGAAATCCATTATTGAATTAAAATGCTAAAGCAAAAAAAAAGTCAAAGAATACCCTAAAGTCCTTTTTTTCTCAACAAAGTTTGACGAAAAACAGCCAACTTCCACATGGATCTGGTATACTATCCATTTATCGTCTGTTATGTGTGCATTGTATAGGAAATCCTATAGCGCTCATAAAACTCCATGGCCTATAACTGCATGAGATATAGGTGTAATGGCAGAAACACGAAATTGCCAATATTTTTGTGGCCAGTTATTTATATATGATGGGCTCAGAAGTGATGGAGTTTCTTCTCAAGTGGTCTTTATGGCAAATCTGCCTTCTAGCTTTTCAGCCCCAAACTGACGTGATTGGTTTTCAGCCTGTTTTTTTTTTCTTCTACTTCAAAAGGTACCATTACAAAAACATGGAAAAGTGGATTACTGGGATGCATAAATGACCAAAAGTCATTGCACCATGTTTAAATTTAAACAAAATCTATGAAACTGTCTAATAACGATTGGAAAACCTAAATAGTAAAATTTTTATGAGGCGCGATAAAGGAACATGCATTTTGGAAAAGAATGAAATATCACAATGAAAAATAAATACCATCCATTTTGTTGTTGTTTCCTTTAAGTGAATCTGGTATGTTTGTGTTATAAAACATATTTCATGGGCTGCCCTTTCTCTACTACATGTATTATATTGCAGTTATTATACGGATATTAAAAGTAACAGATCGATGCATTGCAAATTAATGCAATGACGTCTTAATTATAAAACTAAACTAATTGCCTTTAGATATAATCAAATTACGAGGAAACATTTTATTTCATTATCATTTGCATAATTACAAGAAACTAAAAACAAATTAACAAAATTTCCATAGAAATAAAGAATTTATTAGAATCATTTGCATATACATTTTCAGCTTACATGAGCTCAGAGTAATAAGCGAATTCCTTTATGTTTTGAAAGACTTCTGTTGATTTCAGGCAGATGAGCCCTTTTGAAATCTTGGTCCAATAAATATCTCTAAGATTCCAAGAAGAAGACCTGTAGAACATTCATGTATAGACTTTTAAGTTTTTTCTTTCACACTTGAGAAGGTGTCAAGAGGATAGAAAAGTTGACTTTAGCCCTTTAAATGGCCTATTTCAGCAATTCCACGTACAGATTTCCTCCTCACTTCCCTTTCGCTTAAACGTGTCCGAGTGGTCAGCAATTCGAAGCAACCACGGAATTTTAAGCAACGATCGATATCCAGAAGCCCTTTGGATTTGGTCAGACAGTTTGAAAGAAGTTTTAGAAAAACAGCATTTACTCAGTTAAACTCTTAAACGTTTCTCTTTTTTTAGCTACCTGAGAGCAAAGTAGAAATAAAAAACCTTTAAATACAATAAAACTTAAAAAAACAAAACGAAACTGAATTATCCCACTAACTTAATTTAGAATGGAAATTTCATATTTAGGAAAGTGAACTGTTTTACAGAATACGATGGGGTGCTGAACTCCAAAAATCAATGAAGAGGACTTAGCAAAGTTTGTTTCAAGCATACACATGTTGGAAAAAGATAACTAAAACGTAATGTTTGACAAGCTATGAAACACATGTGCAACCCGTTTTAAGCATGCAAATGGATCTAAATTCATTATTGTCATGGTATAAACGCACGAAGCGATGCAATCAGTTCACTACGAGACATAATGTGTACAATAAGAGTAAATTGTTGCTGCAATTATGAAGTAACTCACAGTTTAATTGTTTACTTGTGTCACAGTGTGGTCTTCCATTCATGAAATAAATTGCTTGTTAGAAGTTAAAGTTAATAAATTCATCCTACAAGAGTGTTATCTCAACAAGTCTAACAAATATATTCATGTTGGAATGCATTTTGGAAGTCATCGCAGCATGAAATTGCCTTTGATATAAACTTGCAAACTTGAATAAAAGTCAGCCATATCCCTAACTCTCGTCAATCCCTTCACTATTTAACAGTTCATATGCATGTATTTGAGAACCCCTTTTACAGAATATACAATATGTATGACCACAAAAGTTTTGAATTAAATTTTCCAAAACTGATCCATTTATTAAGTTTGTAATATATCTATTTGAATAAGTATGAAATATGACGAAACAACGCTATTGATAAAATACTTGTTATTTCAAATGCCAGACTATTTTATTATGATTGACTATTTTAATGCAGGTAGGCTCATTAATCATCCTATTTTTAAAGATTATTGGAAAAAATGACAGCTAAATCGCACCAGCAAACTGTGTCATGAAAATTTTAGTAACTTGCAGCGAAAAAAAGTAGATAAAAAGTATTTGCAAGTCGTTCCGACAGTCATTATAATATGACATGAAAAATGTTTCTCATATTGGACTATCACATCATTTATAAATCCAAGCACAAAAATAAATGACGCTCATTCCATCCATTTTATATGAGAATGCATACAGTATCGCAATTTATAAACTACAGGACGCTATAATATAAGGGTAGCACTGCTTCGTTTTATCAATACCAAGGCTTCAAATAAATAACAATTTGTAAAGAAAATTTCAATCTCCCCTATTTGGGCGTGTACAATGCAGTACGAGTTATCCTGAGGAAATTACCTGCCTTTATAAATTGCCATACCAAGTGAGTAGGATGGGAAAAAAAGCAATGCTTCAAACGAACGCACCATCTAAAATTTTCATGAGATTTCATTATTTACGATGTAATTCAAAACTGGAAATAGTTAGCACACAAGAGCCAATATTATTTATTTTTAGCTGGCATCATAGTTTCATCTTCAATCAAAAGAAACATATCTTTCCGATATCAAACAATATAAATGAAAGGATCGAAAACATGAGATGTCTCATACCATATTTCCGGAATGACTGATGCATAGTTGTTTCAAAGAAAAATGGGCCACATAATACCCATGCAGATAATAGACTGTTGTTCCCCACGAATAGTATTCATTATTCCCAACGTGTGCATTACGACTTGTTGGTCAAAATTTAACTAAGCTAAAACATTTTGTCTCTTTCCAGGTTTTTATGTGTGTAAATATTAGCTAAAGTTTTAAAGAATCAAGAAGCTTTTTTTCAATCCTTAAAAAAACACTACAATTTTTAATAGAAAGTTCTTATCATAACCAAATAAATCATCCCTACAATGAAGAAAGATAGCGCTTCAGAAAAACAGGTAAGATTCTTTAAATCAGTATTATTTTCTACTATCAAAATCATTGAAAATTATTTATAATGCATGCAATATGATTCAAATTTCTGTTTGTGTATTGGCTTGTAATTTTCACATCATATATTTATATCCAAGTATATGTTCCTATTATGGGCAATGTTTTCATTATCATATACGCATACATTAAAATTCATATAAATCAACGACTTCTGTAACACCTTAAGTAAAAGCTTAAGGTCCATGTTGATTTCTATAACAATTTTACGCATATTACTTTACTTGACTTTCATGTAAGAGGCACCTGCCAATGAATGTAATACTAACAATGTCAGTATATCACGTTGCACGCAGAGAAATACGTGACAAAACAATGGCAGTTTCAATTAGGAGGAAGCTGCGTCTTATTGTTGCTCAACGCTTTTTTTCAAGACGAATGGTATATATATATATTTAAGCATTTTTATTCAGAGGACGACAGACAAAGTCTACTTGCCTTTTCTATCTACAGCAGGCTTTTCCTTAAAAGTTACTCCAAATATCGACTTTTCTGTAGGCCCAAAGGATAAAATATTTGTCTGGCATCTGTAAGCTACAACTTGACATGAAGTACATTTAAAATTTAGGTATATAGTGCGCGGAGTTTGCACATGAGATGTTCATTTTGAAGGCGATTCCTTCATTATGTGTACCAAATTTCTGTTAATTGGACAAATATGTAAGTTATAATCGGCATTAAGATTAAGGATTCCCAAGGATAGCAATCAAATAATAAACTACAAAATCCTATTTAAACAAAAGAATGGAAAATTCACATGTCATTTGTCTTGTTAAATGTGAAAGGATGTACAGGATTAAAGCCAGTAGCAAATATATAGAAGAACCGTAAGCGAGAAGCTTGTTTTAACTGTAGCAGAGTCTGTGCACTGTATCCAAAATGAATAATGTATATCTAAGGGTATTATGCCTAAGAAATAAGTCTAAAATCTTAGAGAAGTATGTACGTATACATATACTATAGCACAGCGCCAGAAGGTCACAAATATATGCATAACGCTGGAATACTGTACGTGGGTAGTTTCATACTGAAAGAAAATTTACATTGGAAAGTTTTCATAAAAGGATGGGATAAACAATCTTTGTTATTTCACAATTCCTACTCAAATGAAAATGTAAATAGAAAAACCTAAGCCAACAGCAGCAACGTGAAATCTACAAGACCCATATTACACAAAAGCAGGAATATTCAGCCAGTTTATTCATTTTGCAGGTTTTCGGTTTTTGTGTGTTAAATATTTGAATAAAGGAATCATCAAGCATGGCTAAATTAAAACGAGCTCTATTTAATTCTCGTTATGCCTATCTTTTAATTTTCAGACATTTAATAAAACAAGGATTGAGGTTTGGTTTTTAATTAATGTGAGTGTTTTATAATAGTGTTCTGAATATAAAAAATAGAAAGCAACTTGGAAGAGATTACTTTTGAAATTAAGCACAAGTTAACTGCTGTATATGGATGTTGGTTGCCAGGGGGGAATGAAGAAATTAAATATAGGCATTTTCTATTCACAACATTTTACTTACAGATAACCCCTACACATTAAATTTTTTTCATCGCTATACTAAGTCTAGCTTCAAAAATACAAAACAACGAATACACACCAAAAATTAAACTTATTAATTAAAGAAATATTTTAAATCAAAATTCCAAAAACGTTTTCCTTGAGAAATGCACAGAAATTACATTGGTTCGTGAAACCTTATTGAATAAAAACGCCTCAATCTGTAGCCTGTTTGAAAAGGTAATGTGAAGAGGCCATTTGAACAATTGCCATGTTTGCCAAAGATTTTAGGGGTTCAAATGTCGTTGTTCGTTATGTTGGTCAAATACATGTTTTTGTTCAATAAAGCACAGCAGTTCGACCTTCTCTTAAGTTGATGCATGACAAAAAGCTATAAAAATATCATTGTGTAAGCAATTTAGGTATGCCCACATACAAACCCGGGGGAGGTATGTTGATTCTAGAGACTAGCAATGCCCTTATTGTTTACTCAAATGTGAGCTTAAGTCAACATTTCAGATTACTGACCCATATATTCATGCATTTTGAAGACCCGTCGCAATATAGGATTTACAATAACATCGAAGAATAACATTTCCATACGTAGGAATACTCTCATGGATTCAGCGAATTTTTATGGAAATGCACATGCATAATATAGAGTGCACTTTGACGGTGCGTATATTTGATGTAGTTGCATTTGAGTCCACTGCACCTCCTTGACAAGCACTTCAAACGACAATATGTCAACTATACAAGACGTTAATCTCTCGCAATGACTGATGTTAATTCGGTTTTAGCTTGCAAGAGCTACATGTAACAAGAGTACAGACCGTCGGTAATCAATCTTATATTCTCGTAAATTAGTGTCAGTTCGAATGGCATACCTAACACAGATATTCGACATGCTTACTGCTGCAAGAATATGGCTAAAAATAGCGAAAAACAACAAATACATACTGAATAAAGCAACGCGCATTTGCTCCGACAGAAAACAAAATTGAAAATGTTCACTTAACAGAAATAAAACCACCAAATATGCTCTATTATGTCATTCTTTGGATTCAAAAGTACGCTAATGATAATATCATATAATCTAAATTCCATTATCCAAAAAAAAAGTAAAAAAGGCAAAAGACATAATTGAGTCTCAGTGGAATTGCCAAAGAGGAGATAGCCTGAAGTGCACAAGACAAAAAAAAAACTCTACGAAAGAAAAAAGGATTAATTGCTAATATTCACCCCAGCAACGTGTGTTATTTTAGCTCAATTTTCTAAATGCATTATTTCCCTTACGTTTCAGATGGGTGATAAAATGGATCTGGAAGAACTCTATAAAAGATACTGCACGCATCTGAAATACTCACTGCTACTCTCTTTATTGTGTATAACAGTCATCTACGGAGTCACATTTCTGGGAATATTACTTAGTTATGGATACGTAAGTGAATTTCACAGCAAAATTATGTATTTTTGATACTCTCTAGGTTTTAAGACAGTTTTATGTTTTTATGTGCTCTAAAAGAGTACATTAATCTTTGAAAACAGCAGACACCAAGAAAGTAGCTAACTCTGAAATGTTAAACTTACCGCAGGTACACTATATGCAGAGCACCTTTTCAAATGTCTGTCTTAGCATTATGACATCAAAACATGTCGAACCCATCATTCATCAATGCATTCAAATGTGCATACAATAACGGAATTATTTAATTATAAAAGGAATCTTAAAGGAGTATCTTACAAAAACCATAATTTGAAGAGTAATCCATGTCGTAACAAGAAACGTCAAATCACCATATATACCTGATATATATATGTATACTTTCATATATTGTTTTATATAATTGCAGACCTTTGACAACGATTTGCCTTTGTTAGTATCATTTGTGACGATCCTAAGCACACTGTCAGCCCTATTCGTGTTTCTGTATTGTCTGGAAGTGGTGTTTATCAAGTTTTCTACGTCGATATCGTGTTTCGTGTGGATTGCACTATTGAGCATCGTTTATTTGCTGACATTTTTGAAGCCTTCATTTTCCCCCATGGATAATGCACCGCACATTTTTTTCGTTGTTTTTACTACCCATACTATGATGTCGTTTGGTGAAATACCGGCTATCGTTCTTGGTGTCCTCACAGCTCTTTCGCAATTGCTGACTTCGGCCTTTTTGGCCAATGCCAACCAAGACAAATTAACATATCAAGTAAGATGAGTTACGACCAACTGCTGTTCTTAGAAATATTCATTTAAAATTGAGTTTTGTTGTCCAATTTGTGTGAAATTTTAGTTGGTCGCTTTGACCGTCTTCCTCACATGTGCCAATTTGGTGGGCTTTTATCACCGTCGAATGACGGAAGCTGCCCACAAAAGACGTTTTGTAGGAACTCGTAGTTGTATAGAATCGAGGATTCAATTGGAGTATGAAAAAGAGCAACAGGTAGGCCTTACAATAGTTAAATATTAAAAACAAATCATTGTTGGTAGACATTCTGAGACACACCCCACACGTTGCCCTTGAAAGTCTAAGCATATTTTGCTGGCCTACATTTCTCATGTTTTTTTTATTTAGGAACAACTGTTGCTGAGTGTAATTCCAGCATATATTGCGGCGGAAGTGAAGCGAAGCATTATGCTGAAAATGGCTGATGCTTGTCATGAAACTAAGCATGCAAAACAACAATTTCATGAACTCTATGTGCAAAGACATAACAACGTTAGGTAAGCAAATGACTTTTCTTCAAAAATACACTTGAACACAAAATCATCTTCAAAATGCTTTTTAAACATATACCTAACACAATTCGGAAACACTGTATTTTTTAAAAAAAAGTATGTTCATGCGGTGTACCATTCTATATTTTTTAAATACAATATCATTCGTGAACTATAATGATAGTATGAGATTGCCAGTTACTGTGTTTATGCAATGCGTTGCAGAAAGACAGTCAATGATATATTTTCGAAAAAGGGCAATATACCGATGTGTTTTAACAACAGTTGGTTTCTTCATGTTATCCATGGTATTTCTGCCAAAGATCCGTAAATGGTGCAATATCATTTCTCTGACTTAAATACATTTCCGTTGTAAGAGCAGAATAAACGCTTTTCCGAACCTAACTATTGATGGAGTCTAATGGGAGATTCAATCAGTGACATGTACGTTACTGAAGACTTCCTTCAATAATCATGTCCTGATGAAGTATGGTCCGGAATCAATAAGCTGCCAGCACGCACACACACAGATACTCAAAAAAGGCAAAATGATCAACTCAATTGTTGCCAGCAACTTTTGAGCCAGCTATTTTCCAGAAAATACACCCCGGGTTATCACCAAAGACACGAAAAGCAATCAGAAAGAGGGAGAAAAAAAAAGCTGATGAAGAAAAAAAAGATGCTGAGGAACAAACCTTCAATTTATCGGTAATCTGGAGAGCTTCCTCGATGAAAACATGGAAGAATTGTTGGGGAAGTTGATTCACACAAAAAATCTATTGTTCACTTTACATTTGGACACTGTGATCAGAACTTCGCTGTAATGCCACTGCTCCCTGTAATGATAAAAATGATCCATTGTTGTCACTTCATGTCAGCACAATGGACAGTCTAAACAAGTGGTCACGACATCGGTTGCATCCGCACCAGGGGAGATTGGGCAGTCTAACGGGATCAACTCACTTGGTAGTGAACTGAAAAGGTCAATGGCTGGTTGGTGAAATTCTGAAAGTACCTGACATGAGGAAAACTACTTAGCTAGTAGGCATACCATATGCACACTCGGTTCATACAAATCATTAGATAAGCCCAAAAGCTTACATTAGATTTATAAAAGTTATTAATTTACCACGCTAAGTGAAAAATTGTTTCTCAGTGTCACATTAAGCTCGGTCGTAATCAACACTTTTTGCATTATTTTTTAACAATGGCTCCTAGGAAAAACAACCCTTTCAATTAGCTTTTATTTTATTTAATTTTATGGAGAGAAGTACTTATATTATCGTCGATTTTGCATATACATATAAATGACGCTTTGCCAATTCGTTTTGCAAAGGCAATGCTTAAAATGTGGATTTTAAACGTGGTCGTGGCCCTGTGTAATCAACTTCGGTATAATTAGACCCGACACTAAATGCGATAAAAACAGACATTCATTCGGCATAAACCAGGAATTTAATTAACCTTCGGGTGGAATGGAGTTTTTATACCATAAATTTTCCTAGTGAAGCACTGAACTTGCCTCTGAAAACCCCCGCTTAAAATTGATAGTTATAGAAGCTGAACAAAATGGAACGATTCAAGAAAGATCATAAAAAGCTAATAGTATTTTATCGTTTTTTAATGGAAATCCTTCAAATGCAAGCTGAAATAGCTTTATTATGCAGTCAAACTAAGAACTACTTAGGAGTTCCAATGTTAACTAATAGGCTTTAATAGCTGACGTTTTTCGATTTTTGGCGTAAAAAAACTATCCAAGAAGATTATTGAAAGTAATTTGCCAACGCCAGTCTACGGGAAATGTTCAACAGAAAATGTCAAAAACGAAAATTGAAATTGAATTGTTGAAAGGAGGGCACGAGCCTGATATATCTAACCACAAATAACAAACAGAAGAGGCATTTTGCGCAAGTTTTTTTTTATCAGGATTATAAGCTTGGTTCATTATGAATCTTACATTCAGACTTAAAAACTACGCTTCGTTAGCCACGCACTGAACTGGCAATTTAAATTGAATTTTCATTGTGTTAATTCTGATCTTGATTGCTTCCAAATCTACCCTGGCCATTTCTGCCTTTGACAGATCATCCTTAAACCGCAATCAATGAACCCTAGATATGATAATTTTTCTTGGCGAATTCTTAGATGAAAACATAGCAAAATGTTGATGAAAGCAGTTAACGTGCCTTTGACCGAGAAGAATGCTTGAAAGATGCAAATTCTGCAAATTCAATGAACCTTATGCAGAAAACCACGTGATAACGTCAGGATGGTAATTATGCATAAGGCCCATTGTTGCTGCGATATTATAAACGATGTTAAACAACCTTCATTTGTAAATTTTGAAAATACAAAATGTTAATCGAAAACAGTTTGCAAATAGTATAATATCAAAATTAATTTCTCTATTCCTTCTATAGTATTTTATATGCTGATATAGTCAACTTTACACCTTTATCCGAACAATTGAGTGCCTCTGATTTAGTTCGTACTTTAAATGATCTCTTCGGCCGGTTTGATCAAATAGCGCAGGTAGGAATTAATTCATTTTACTCTTTATTGTTTTGATGATTCATGAAATAATTTAAATTGAAAAAGTCTTTTATCAATTTAAATTATTTCATGAATACACTCTGCAAATAAATACTCTACGTGCTGTAAAATTAATGTTTTATTATCTTAAGTTAGAAATAGGCTCAGTAGTGAAATAAATCAAAAACTATGTCGTGATTCCTATCATTCAGTATATTCTCTGTAGGTAGTTTGAAGGCGAACTACATTTACTTTAAACATAAACTTGAATTAAGCTGCGTAGCAAGGCGGCATTTTGTCTGCATGATAACTCACATCACTTCATTATTTTGCCTGAATAAACTCTGGATTTGCGCAAAAAAACACGAATCAATTGTTTTCTTTCTTGATTAGCATGTTGTTTTTCCAACAATTTACTGTTCTTTGAACAGGAAAATCAATGTATGCGAATCAAAATATTGGGCGACTGTTACTACTGCGTTTCTGGATTACCAATTTCACGGCCAAATCACGCTTCAAATTGCGTGCTGATGGGATTGGGAATGATTGAAGCCATCAGGTGAGGAAGCGACGCCAGTCTTAAATTATGCACTGCAAAGTCAGCCAATTTGAATAATTGACGCAATGTATTTGTACAGAGTCGTCCGGGAAGCCACTGGATTCAATGTGGACATGCGCATTGGTATTCACACTGGCAATGTTTTATGTGGAGTTCTTGGTTTAAGAAAATGGCAGTATGATGTATGGAGTGATGACGTTTTATTGGCAAATTACATGGAATCAGGGGGCGTCCCGGGGTAAGAAAACATCAACATTGTGATTTTTGTTTCTGACGGGAGTGATTTTATATATAGGATATATCCGGTAATGTTTAACAGTGTTTTAAAATATTGTTTTTATAGACGTGTCCATATAACAAATGCCACACTAATGCAACTAAATGGTAAATTCGAAGTGGAGCCTGGAAATGGGCATCTCAGGGATAATTATCTTGCTGATCACAAAATTGAAACATATCTTATAATACCACCAAAGGTAAGTGCTCTAATCATGAATACATGCACAATTTATTATATTCGTTTTCTATAATCATGTTAAAATGAAGAATCTCGGTATGCAACATAAGAGTATTGCTTTTTCAGAAAGATTTATTAGAAAGAAACGGACTGAATAATATTAACGACAGCGCAAAAGGAAGACCAACAAAACGATCTAAATACGTTGAGTGTTGGGGTGCTGATAAACCATTTGCAAACATCACGGAAACCACAATGGCCAAAAATATTGGACTCACTGTTAGTACGAAGTTACAATTTTGGGTTACTGTATTTGTATATTTTATATAAAAAACTATTTCTTTTCATCTCATAGAGTATGGCAATGATTGAAAACAGTCTGCTACCAACTAGGAAATCACTGCTTCAAATCAGGTAGGGTTACTTCGATCTCTAATTCTTCCTTGCATTTCTATAAAATTCACATTTTTTGTTACAATTTTGTGATGTCACTAACATTTTCAATTAATTTCATAGGTCATGGTTCACCTCTGAAGAATTCAATCCGTTGGCTTTATGGTTTCGGGATTCAAAGACCGAGAAACATTATTGGACACAAGCTGATTCGCAGTTTAAATGTTACATCACTTGCGCATTTTTCGTGTTTTTGGGGATGGGCCTGCTACACTTGTTGATTCTGCCAAGGTACGTCTAATTCGAACTGCTAAGGGCTACGTTAATTACATTTTCATACAACAAAGCCTACACATTCCTATTCATATTGAAAACTTAGAAATCAAATTTTTGAACCAACCTCAGAATGCATAGCAGAAATAATGATTTCATTCAGGACTTCGAACATTTGATTTTCAAAGCCTTCCATTTGAATTGTGAATAATTTCCACACTGTCGAAATCTTCTAGTCAACGTTCAAAAACAGGAAACATTCACAAATGACGTCAATAGTTTTTTTATCAATCATTCCATTGAATATCAACAATATTTCCCAAACAAAATTTGTAACAATAATGACATTTAGAATCTGTTAATACATCATTTAAATTGTTCAATTTACAACCCAGTTTTATAATGTCCAGTATGTGAAAGCCCCGCCATAATTAATTTGAAATGTTTTTGCAGGACTCCTGTGTATATTAGTTCGTACGGAACCACGGTATTTTTATTAGCGTTTTTCGTTTATGTTTGCTGGGCTGATAGATGTTCGGTAAGAAGCTTTATGCATTTCAGAAGTTCAAAATGCCATGAAATACATGAACATGACATTTAGTATTAAATATTATGATCGTCTTTCAGTGTCAAGGTTCAGCCATCCCAGAATGCCCTGGATGTCATTTAGTAAGGGATAATTACATAGTTAGAACCTCAATTTTCTTTCTCACCATACTATTAATAGCTGCCTGCGCAATCGTTACCATAGTGAGTAACTTCCGCCTATTAATTCAATTTTTATTCAATATTTCACATTATACTCCTACAAAGCTTCACGAAGCGATGATGTTCTTATTAAATTCAATATCGAAAATTATCTCCTTTTTTCCAGATAGACTGTCAGCCTTTCTCAGTGGATGCTTATTATTCTCCCGCAAACTTTTCCCAAAATCAAACCTACCAGTACGGAGAACCTGTGATAATTGAAACTATACCTGAAGGCTGCACATATACCCCCGTACGTAAAGATACCATTTCTGACTTACATTGACCGATGTAGATATAAAATCTAAACAAACCAATTAAACATATTTTTTCTTGTTATTTCAGTACTACCTTCTGTGCTCTGTGCTATCGTTAATGGCTATATCCGTTTTTCTTAAAATAAGTTTTTTACTCAAATTCTTCTTGATGCTCTCAGTGGTATCCATCCACATCATTGTTTTATATGGGGTTCCAGATATAAGTCCGCAATATTTTTCAAGAGACACGTAAGTATAGTTCATAGCTCATGGCTCATAACAA
The DNA here is from genome assembly GCA_034696685.1 of Julus scandinavius. NCBI lineage: Eukaryota > Metazoa > Arthropoda > Diplopoda > Julida > Julidae > Julus > Julus scandinavius. Next base: position 30,308 of record JAQGAE010000136.1, on the reverse strand, counting down.
ACCAGTAAAACATGATGACTAATTTACATTTGTAAACAATCCTACAGATTTACCAGAGTACCAGATGTAGCCATCAATAGTTTAACATTAGGAATTATTTTAATCACACTTCACGTCCTTGATCGTCAGGTAACATTTTGCTATCAAATAGGAACTTTATAATAATTTTGCAAAGGAATGGTTGACAGATGCTTAATCTTTACTTGTATTTGGTATATAGCGTATATCGCTTACAGAGTATTACTGCTTGTTATGGCTGTACTACTTGAAAAAATGCAATGTTAAAATACAAGTGCCATATTACATTGCAGGTTGAATATTCATCGAGGGTCGATTTCCTATGGAAATCCAAATTAAAGGTGGAGCAGGAAGAAGTGGAAACGATGGGAGGAATCAACAAGATTCTACTCGAAAATATACTCCCAGCACATGTTGCAGATCACTTCTTAGTAGGAAGAAAGAAATCGGATGTAAGTAATACTGATTTTACATCCCAAGCAAATCCATAACAAAATGGCTATACTTCATGGGTGAAATATTTTCAAATATCAGCTCCGTTTATAATTTATTCTATGCAACTGCAAAGCAAGTATAGGATTTAATATTGTTCTAATCCATTTTAGGAACTTTATCACGAATGTTACAACTCAATAGCGGTGATGTTTGCCTCCATTCCAAATTATAAAGAATTTTACGACGAAAATGACGTTAACAAGCAAGGGTTGGAATGCCTTCGCTTACTCAATGAAATTATTTGCGATTTTGACAAGGTAATCTTTCGCCATTATTCTTATGGGTGGGTTCAAAGCTAAATTCATGCAGTTTTGTATTAGTTTAAAAACGGATTTCCAAAATAGACAATTTTAAATTTGCACAACTACAGCAGCATTTCTAAATATTGTTTACTGGCAATGTTAACTTTGAGAGTTCGAATTTATTTTCAGTTATTATTAAAGCCAAAATTCAGCTCAATTGAGAAAATAAAAACAATTGCGAGTACTTATATGGCCGCCTCAGGATTACATCCAGGTAACGCGGAAGAGAGGCAGGTAAGGAAGACAGTGAAAGTTCTGGATTTGACAAAAAATCCACATATTTCGAAATTTTCTAAATTTAACTTTCTTCGTCATTTAGTCTCATCAAGATGCTAGACCGGTAAGTAAATACTCAGAATGTGAGTTCAAGAACTGTGAAATTCTCCCCTCCTCTTTTTTACAATCTCTATAAATGGATTATTTCAGCCCCGAGAAGAGCACAATGTTATTGTGTTGGTGGAATTTGCAATTGCTCTTATGCAACTTTTAGAACAAATCAATAAAGAATCTTTTCAAAGATTTCGACTGAGAGTGGGTAAGAAGTCATGTCTGTTTGTAAGATCTAAACTTCCCGTATAATATAGGAAAAATAATGAATTTCAAATAATTTTGTGACTTTCAGGTATTCATCATGGACCGGTAATCGCCGGTGTTGTTGGTGCACAGAAACCTCAATACGATATATGGTCAAACACAGTGTATGTAGTTTTTAGCAGACTGCACATCTAAGTAGTATAATATTTATTAATAAATTATTTTATTTCATAAACATCAATATTTAATTATTGCAGAAATGTAGCAAGCCGTATGGATAGTTGTGGAACCATGGGAAGGATTCAGGTAGTTAGTTAGAAATTTAGAAATTGCATTAAATTCAATTTATTATTGATAGTATTATAGTAATATAAAAATTCTTCCTAATAGGTCACTGAAGATACTGCCAAAATTTTAATTGATGCTGGATACGAGTGTGAATGTAGAGGACCAACATACGTGAAGGGCAAGGGAACCTTAACCACATATTATGTGTGCACACAAGCGGATTCCTATGGAGATTCCTATTAAGAACACATCATATTTTAACAAATTGAAATGTTGAGGCTTAGTACAAGTTTTTTCAACCTTCAGTGGGCCTAAATTGAGATTAAAATATTAAAGAAATCAAATATGGAAATATTATTTAAGATATTAGTTTAACTCCGAGGTGGCAAAATCATTTTTTTTTATTTTAAAAATGAGTCAAATTTTATATATTTTAAAAACTATTTGCTAAAGTTTGAATACTATATGATTTACATATCCGAAAATTGATCGTTATTTTCTTATATCGTGAAAAACGTTACTTAACTACAACACCACGTGTATAAATACGGAAGTGTTGCTATTCTTGTACAAATTTTTCCGCGAATTCTGTACATGTGCATGTAAATATTATTTCAAATACATACCGCTTTATGTTTATAGCGCGCAAATATTAAAAAAAATCATTTAAATAAAGTACCTTATATAAAAATTGCTTTCGATGTTTAGGATTACTAGTAGAATTAGAATTAATGCGTCAAGTTACGTTCGATTTAACGAGCCATTAAGATGCTGACTGCTTATTTCATAAATGTTTCTTCACTTGAAACACGACGAGCAATGTCTTTACCCACATGCAAATGACAATGTATCCCATTTTAAATTTCATATCTTCAAACGGTTTGTACTCGCAATTACTCCATTTCGTATATGTATTGTGGAATAAAATGTGTGAACTTGTAAAATATTGTGCTTAATGGATTATTCTCAAATAAGATTCGCAGTTGGATAAACCTGTTTATTGAATTCCTCTTCAATTTAGCAAGGATAAAAACATGGTACCATTATGGACCTCACCTCTATTGAAAATCTTTCAAAATCTCCTTAGTGACTTAAAAATATTTAAATACGGCAAAGAAAATGTAAGGTTAGTGGCGCCATCCAATGGCATTCTAACATAATACTAACACTAAATTTAACATGACAAAATTTTTAACGTTATTTATTTTCCCAATTATTCCTGAATCTCGAAGAATAGTCACTATTCGATAAAAAATAAATTAGTTACACAATAAAAGATTTAAATTTAAAAATCCTAGCAGAAAAGCTGTTTCTCAATCTGAGCAATAGAGGGAACAACAAGTCTCGTGTTTCTCTATAATACCATTTTTGTGCGAGATTAAGGTTAGTTGCGCCATCTTTCATCAGCAAGTTCCAACACGAACACGTGTGCAAATTCAAAATTTGCTAATATAGTCAACCACCAGCTAATACATAACATTGTTTTTCTTACTGTAGAGTACTAACTTCCATTGAATTAGTTCAAATGCGTAAATGGTGTACACTACACATTCACGATGTTATATATATTGACAAACAGCATATTTTCATATGCAATATGTATTAATTCTTTCCACACACACACAAATATACAGTATATGCTTTATACATAAAGAATATTTTGACTTTAAATGTTTAATATGCAAAGAGTCTTATAAATGAGAAAGCAATTTAAAAATGAAAATTATCCTGGCGTTTTTATTTTTTTAATTCATTTTAAATTAACTATCAGAATTAATGCATACATTATTTATGCTTTGGTTTGTATAATTTAAAAATCTGAAAATGTTTAAAAATACTTAACCTAAACCACTTGATGTTATGGAAAGAATCAATTATCAATATCAGAAGATAACAACTCGCAAGTCTCGATAAGTTAAGTTAGTTTTATTTTAATAAAATATAGTTTAAAATGATTATTCTTGAATCAATTTGCAATTGCAGAGTACAATTTGCATTAATACCTGTATACCAAAACAGTGACGGACTGGCCAGGGTGTCAGTTTGCCCGATGGCAACTGGACCCCTTGAAACATTTCTACCATTTTTTTGTATTAAAAAAATATTTTAAACAGTCATTTAATAACAATCTGTATTTACATTTAGTGTTTATTGGATATTGTCAGTAATATGTACATGTACAATATACACAGATTACAGAGTTAATAATTCGTCACAAGGATCGGATGTCCTCTTATTAATATGAAGTAAAGCTTTAACTGAACTCATTCAAACTCAATTAAAATTTCTTTTCATTTGTATTCAAGCGCCAATTTTTCCTTTTCAAGAGCCAAGCTTTATCTGTTAACCCCCTAATGATAGCGTATGTGAGCCATCCTTTCATGTATGCCTTGGCTAGAGAAACTCTCCATTACAGTTGTTTTATGGTGTAATTGGGTGGTGGGTGTCTTCTGACATGGAAAGACAATAGGGGCGAGTATATACGAAGCAACCAGCTTAGTTCAAGTCAAGCCGAGATCAAATGGTCCATAAAATGAGGATAATGCCCTGGTAATTATTTGGGAGTGGTACAAATGCATTAGTATTTTCCTATAAGGATAGACGATTTTTATACCAACTCGGTTAAATAGCACCAGGCATCCTTCGCACACGATATCCATAATGGGATGGACTTCCGTTACATGAACAACGATTTCCTCTTATTAAAAGCTACATTTTAGGAAAATAAAAAATGAAATATCATGAACTATTTGGAAACTTTTTTTTTTCGATAAAAATAATGGCACGGAGCATACTTGGTGAAATAACGGTATTGATCTGGCCTCTGTAAGTATGCTGAATGCTTACATGACAATGCTGGGTGAGTAAAAAAATTTGAAGTGTGTACTGCATTTTATGCCATGCATTAGTTCAATAATGTCGCCATTTCAAAAGTGCTTAATGGAATGGACCAAACTGATCAACCGACATCAAGAAGCAAAGAATACCACTTTTAAATGAAATTATTGCCTCAGCTTAAACTTTTCATCCATTTTAGCAATAATCATGCACGCAACAGAATTCGTTATTAACAGTTTAAAGAAGTGTTGAAAGAACGCATATAAAAAAAAACACTTTGCCAAAAAGCACCCAACGCTTCAATGTATACGGTGGTAGTTTGCTTTGCTAATTTACTAAGGTATCATAGGATAACATGCCCTGGAATGCAATATGCGCGAGAGACCCGAAGCAATTCCCATCTAGTTTTTAAGTTAGCTTTTAAGCTCAAGGATCTAGCTTTCTCTGCCAAAGACCATTTTCATGCTTGTTTCCCTCAGCTTCCCCACAATTTGTTTCTTCCACTCGATGCACACCAAAGCCTCCATTACTTAGCTTGACGAAACTTGTTTCCACCATATCGCCCTTATTTTTATGCGTTTTTGACGCCAGCCAACTGAAATTCTTAAGGGGATGTGACAAAAGGGTTTAATGGCCAACCCGAAGGAATATGTCCAATCCTGGTTATGGCAAATCCAACGCACTAAAAACAAATTGCGGTTTTGATCAGAACATTTCTAAAGCAAGATTTCAAGTTAACGAAAATATGAAATCTGTTTGAAAAGTCCATCAATATCAATAACAATGGGGATAAGTTACAACTCGCATCATTGAACAAGAGCCAAAACCAACTGCCTTCACTGGAAAGCTTTCAGATTCTACAATCCATTTATCTAATAGAAAAATTTGTTTTTTTAAACGTGGCCATTTTGAAACCATGGCGTGTTCAACAATTCACAACATCTGATTCATAAAGAATTTTCCACCAACTTTGCACTCCAAGATCCCCAAGATACACACTGCCAAAAAACTTAATTGACCGCTAAATTGTCATCCATTTATAAGATTATAAAGACCTTTAGAAAACTGGCAATTTTTTTCAAAAACACTGTCACGAGGGTTTGTCACATCAGGAGACTTCAGGCAATATGTTATCTATTTATAATCCATTTACAATCAATTGCATTTCAATTCTGCCAACTCCCACGGCCCATTTGTTGAAAAACACTGCTGTACGCCACCGAAATGATGAATCATTTTATAACCGCTGCTATGCCATTATTGAACACAAATGTATAGAAATCAATCCGGGCCAAGGATTTCCAGACACTGCTCCAGCAGGAAGTTTACCTGTGTATGCAAGATTGGAAATGTTTTCCAAAGAGTAATCCAAGCGCGAATATATTTTCTGAAAACGAGGGATAACACAGTATTTTATTCCGTGAATTTCACAAGCAACAGAATGTGAAGCTGTAGTATCTCGTCCTCAGTCCTACAATAATAGTCTATTTCTGCTTACAATTCTTCGGCACAAATGCTCCAGAGGAGCTTCGCTCTATGCAATTTGCCATTCCTAATGCACATAATGCTATCCTAGGCTCCTAGCCCTCCATTTTAGATGCAATTTCCTACGCAGTAAGCCTGTTGAAAGTTAGACGCATTATGCGTGTGACCCAGTTCATGTCCACGCTCTTCACATAGCTAAATCAACGTTTTATTTCCGGGCATAAAAGGTTCAAATGTAAATTTAGGCTATTTTTACGTTGTTAATTGGGTTTACATTTTCCTCATAGACGAGTCACCCGACTGGGTCACGGAAATCGATTAACCTTCCTTTGGAAATTTCCTACCGCATTTTACCCACCACTTTCTTGACTGCCAGTAGCATACGCACCATGCCACTTAGTGTGGGGAAATGATTTATTTACATATTCGGTTGTAGACAATGTTACATTAATGGCTAGTGTAACAATTTCAACTGAACTCTAAGGTCAAACGAGTAGACGTAAAGGTTGAAGTGTCCGAGATATACTGAAGCTCTTTCTTGATGATATAACATAGACCATGGTCCGTCAACAGCGGATACAGAGCCGAAAGATATTGATACTGATGAAAGGTTGAAGATCTATTTTTATATGAATTAGTCATAACTTGTGTGTAAATCCAAAAAAACGTAAACTTCGTATACGTTGTTTAGCACATACTAGAAGGTATCGGGAATATAAAAATGAATATAAGGAGTACTATATAATGTTGATTAAAGTGTATGCCATGAAGTGTTGGCATTATTTCATAAATTTTGTACATATCCACATATTTCGTTCACAGAAAAAAATCATAATACTTTTGGTAGAATTCCTTTTTATATTTTAATTTATTATATATCCACAAAATTGAAAACATCTGAAATTGACAACCATAACTTTCACACGGAACATTTATTGTTAACATCTGAATTTCAAATGATTGGCTATATTTGTGCTGCAGGCTTCCAACCTTCCATCTCAAATAAATAAAAAACTGCATAAAAACATTGAAATACATATATATCCGGAACAGAGGTTGTTCCCACGTGGATATAAAATGTAAATGCATCTGTATCTGATACATCCCAAAAAGATCGAGTAATGTCAAATTGTTTGCGTAACACTATATGCCATTATGAGGAAATGTTTGTGAGAATTCAGAACAATATGGTTAAGATGAAGTATCCATATATAAAACACTTGTGTATGCCATCGCAATTCACGGCTACTTCAAACAGATTAACCTAACTAATCTATAACTGTCAACAGATAAAATCTGAATTTTAGCAACTCTGTTGAAGGAACTCGTAGTCAAAAACACGTAGTAAGAATAACAACCGATAATAAAATTATTGATTTCAATTCCATTGAATCTCACAAAATGAACATGCAGGGGGAATGACAATTTCCTGTTCTGCAAAAAAGATTTCACAATGCATTCACTTAAAACAGTCAACGCACAGTTTCCTAAAAAAAAGAAGCTTAAATCCACGATAAAAATGGATGGTCGCACGTTGAGGACCTACTGTCAACCTTACATAAATCTCTCATGCATTTAAATTTCGTAAATGAACATCGTGGCAGAAATCGTTTTGTCATCATGCTGAGTTGGCTCTCGAGCCAGCTCATTTGCTTTTCCAACTGGTTACCATTGGCAGATTTTTGGGCAATTTTTGTTCATAGGGTATCGGCTTTGATTTGTCGATCTGACATTGTTTAAGAATGATTGATCACCTACTGCGAAGTTGAAGATCAGAGGATTTGGGCCCAGGGTCTAAATTCAGACGGTTTTTTTATTTCACTTTCGCTGAACGAATTCGTTCGTTAATACATATGGATGCGTGATACACGTTGAAGTGTGTGCCAGAAGCGGAAACGATGTGATTAGCATAAATGCTTTCTTCACATCGCTGGGAGATTTGCATATATCAAAGCCCATTACCATTACTTTATCCAACATGCGAGTGAACATGCCTAAACGCTGCAATTTAGACACGCTTAAATTGGCGGTTTTTTCTCTCTCTCCCTCCTTTCGTTTTCATTACTCTTTGACAATGCTTCGTATTTAGGTATCGCTAACAGAGACGTTAAATGCTTTTAAAAAGCCAGAAGAAATTTGCTTAATTGAAAATACGCCAAACATTTTTAATAATTTAACGACATCTTGATAAGTTTATGTGGGATTAGAACATAACATTTGCCTTCCGACGACGAAAAAAAACAAACTTTTACTTATGCACTATTGGAAATACTTTGTATAGTATACGTATTCTAAATACAAAAATTCCTATGCTATTCACTGGGTAATATACAACAAATTTATTCGATATATTAAACACGTAATGAAAAAATTAACGTCATTATCTTAGCAAGAAACTAAAACCGTTTATTTATATACACGATTTTGATAAATTTCGAAAAAATTTTCATATCGAGAACACTTTAAAAAAATCACTTGTGATAAAATTACTATGCTCATACGCTCAAATGTTTAAATATCGACTAAAAACTTATGTTGAGGATACAATTATTCGGAATAAATGCTTGGCGTTACACATTTTACTTTCAAGACGTTGGTGACTGTGTTTTACACGTTGTTCCAGCCTTTAGTTTATTAAGCTACTGGTAATAATTTTATTACCAAATATTTTAAATCTGATTTGGCGTCCTTGCACTTTAATATAAGTGCATGTTGTGGGGTATTGCATTCGTTGCATTCAGATGAGTACTTTCTACTTACAAGTAGGAAGCACATTTCACCACATTCGATGCAAAAAGTTTCTTCGTCATGAGATCAATAAAACCAAGTTCACGACTTCTAAGACCTTTGATAGTGTATATATGTGAGTGTACGTGGAGGGGATAAAACAGTAAAATGGATAGGGTTAAAATCAAATGCGAAAATGCTGAGCAGGTGGGATTAAGTGTTTATGCAATGGGAATAAAACATAAAGGGGGAGAGAATTAAACGTCTTATTGCCTGAAGGACTTGTATCAAAACTCTTAATGCCCAAAACGTAGTCTTTGAATCAGACAGGATCATCAAAAGTAGAAAGGGTATGATAGAGATAAATGTTTGACCAAATTCTACTAACCATTCTAAGAAATTTCAATAAATATTTATAGAGCATACATGCTATCAGTATTTTAAAAACATACATACAAAATATTCCACCATGCGACTAAGAATGTAAGAGTCGAACAACTTTGAGGCAGTATGGAAAAATTACTTTCATTCTACAACATATTCTTAGAAAAAAATGGTGAATACTTTCCGATTAATCTTTCCAATATACGGAAAAAGTGAAGTACATAAAACTGCAATCCAGTATATGATGCAAAGCTTGGCCATTTTTTTCTCCCTTCGCGTCTATACCGAGTGAACTAGCAAGGATATCATCGAGAAAAGCCTAATGCTGACGAGTAAGGCTATTACGCTTTTGGAAGCAGTTTATCAGTTAAAAAGCACATCTTTTTTTGTATAGAAGTAGAAATGGCATATTTGAATCATTTCATATCCATATTTGCTTCAGGAAAAATCCTATAAGAAATCCATTTGCAAACCTCAATAATGGCCACCATCAATGTAAGGAAGTATACACGGATTGCATTCAGAGCACCGAGACGAAAGTTCAGAAATAATCAAGAAAAGTATTACTACGACTGATATCGAGATGAAAGGTTACATTGAAATAAAGCTCATGCACGAAGTGGGCACTTGAAAATAGGACCAAAAGTACCTCAAAGAAGCTAAATGATAGATAGGAAGATTTTTCCTTTTGGAAATGCTCAATTCTTGCGCACATATTCGTACAAAGATTGGACGGTAGATTTCGGTGAAAAAGCCCGCAAGAGTAGACTAAAAAAGATGAATTTACTTCACGTATTTGAGTTCGCATTCGTATTAAGTCTTACACTTGTTCAGTGATGCATGATTTGAATATGCTTATTGACAGAAAATGGCAATATTCGTCCCATGGCAATTTCCTTCCTTGCTTTTGTTTGGCTAGCCATCGAAATGATGTCGAGGAAGATATTATGCAAACGAAAGAAAATAAGAAATCCAGCCAAATGAAATGATTTCAAATCTGCTATCAACAGAAACTGAAAAAAACTCTATGAACTTCTACAGTCCTTGTGCAACAAGAAAAGTTTGGCTTTCTCGGTAAAACAAGATAACCTTGCTACAGATTAGTTATTTCGAGGCTAATGCTTGTACACCTGCATGATTCATACACAGGGAATTGGGATGAATATTTTTTAAGAATTCTTGTACATATAATTTGTAGAGTTCCCAGAAATACCCGATATCACATAAGTTAATGCAAGGAAAACATTTCTAGGATTGCAAATAATCCCTTTCAGCTTAGAATATGGAAATTCGTGCTAGGATCTATCGATCTTCATAAATTGCCAAAATCCTTTTACTACTTTTACTTTATTTTTCTATTCTCTACTGATCTCGAAATTATAATTTCCCTAGAATTAAGTTGTATTAAGCTTAATGCCTATGCACCACATATTTCATGTATTTGTAACTTGCAGATAACATTCAAGCTTTAATGACATAAACTGATAAAATGCTATTTTAATTATGCCAAATACGCTCTTATATGTTTACTTGAAGCTTCATTGCACAACATCTAGAATGTCTAAGCAAGTTTTATAACTTTAACAGAAGTTATCAAAAACCAAGAGTTACAAATAAGTAAATGATATTTTATAAAATCAACGTTGTGTAATCTGAGTGTGATGAACCATAATAAGTCAATTGGACAGTAAATGAGTTTTAATTAAAGCAATACGTTTTGAAGAAAGACTGAACCGTGAGGAAATTACAGCACTTGAGAAAAAAATATACAATTGTCGACTGTAGAGGAAGTGACGTTTGAAATTAATTTACTGCACAAATACGTGCTTCATACTGGTCAAGGACTTGTAATTAATAAAGTGCACATTTACCCTTGATAATATTCGCCGTAGATATCACATGTTTGTTCATATGATGACGCTTTATTTAGCGGTCATGTCTACTTAAAGGAAAAGTTCAATTTGCCACTTCATATCAATTACAGACTAATTCTACAGACCAGATGTTGTTTATGTTATTGAAGGTCTGTGCGATATGAGATCGTTCCAAGGAAGTTCAAATTCTAATTCAATGATATGCCTAAGTGTACTTCTAAGAATAAGCTAGTTACTGTGAGCATCGTCAATGAACGATGCAAATCTGAACTTTTGGATTACTACATAAAGAGCCTGTGCAATGCGACGCAAGTAGCTGAAAATACGAAGTTAAATAGGTAAGACACATTTTATATAATTGTATATATGAAATTTCTATAATAAATCACAGTAGTCATCACATACCATGGGCTAAACGACCGTTAGTGCCTTATGCAGGCTTCCAAAATCTCTAAAACTACCTCTAGGAGGTGCAGTCTCGATCTGTAGAATTCCTTTCATCTTATATAATTTTATGCAAAGTCAAATGATTGAGATAGACGATGGACACAATAAATGCTATTTAAAGCAGATCAACTTACATAAAGTTACACTGGAATTCCAAAAGTATAAATAAAACTTAAAGTTTCATTATAGGTTACAGAAATTGACAAAGAATTTCATGCTTTATTACCACATTGTCAAGCCTGGTGATGGCCAATTATCACTTTATAGTGTTCTGGGCATTAATTAATTTCCACGGTAAGTGTAACATTTGAAAAACGTTATTTGTTTTATAAAATGAACTTCACATTTATCTTTGATGATTCATTTTTTAATTTCTAAGGTGTTTTTATGGCTGATTACGGCAGTAGCCATTATTTGGGTACCCATGTCGATCTTGAATGTGAAACAGAAAAACCAGTGGATTGCATATGGAAGCGCAATGAAGCAGCAATCAACATTAATGACAATTACCATTACTTATTTTCAAATGGTAGCGTCACCACTGACTGTTCAATTCAAATTTCCTCGTTCAATGAATATGACATAGGAAATTGGACTTGCTGGCGTTTATCTACGGATGAAAGTGATGGCGAGTTGCTTAACTCACACCAGTTGACATTAAGTAATTATTGCGAGGATTTGCTTATTGACAGGCGCCTCGCGTCAACAAATTGAATTGCAATGCACCGGTGAAAAATGTTTGACATCTGGTATTTTATATTTCCTATTTTCTGCAGAGGAAAATCAGATGGATGATGTAAAGAACAGCTCAAAATTTACCATTGCAGTCAGAAAAGGTTGGGCAGTGATTCTTGGCTGCAAATTCAACACAACTTTGGAAGAATGCCATTGGTTTCGAAATTCCGAACCTGTAATCATTTCCAATCGCTATAAATTTATAAATTTCAACCGAACTGGATCAGACTGCTCTATAAATATCACTTCTCTGGAAAGCATTGACCTTGGAGGTTGGCAATGCACCACATCAGCTAATAATATATTTGGTTACAGAAGTTCAAATGTTGCTTGGTTGATAGCGCAGGAACCAAGCGGTAAGTAATTTGTAATTATCTTATACAAAAGCATAATAGCAGTACTTGCACTCGATTATGTCATATTGCACAGTGATATCCAAATGCAGAAGACAAGAAAAGCATATTTCGCTAAATACTATGCTCTTCACCCTAAAGAAACCGTTGGAATCATGTTGTGACACACAGCAATATTAATTATCTACTGGCGTCCTTAAGAATGATGTATTTTTTTTTTCAGAAAGCCAACATATGATAAGCATAGATTTGCCAACATTGTCTCAAAATTATATCACCGAACATCCAGACTTTATATCTGCAGACATTGGAGATAGAGTTAATTTAAGATGCGCATTCAAAGACCCAGTTCATTGTGTGTGGCTTCGCAAAGGGCGGCCCATTCACGTTGGTCATCATTATTATTATGCTACAAATACCACAATCGGATCAAAAAGATCTAACTGTACACTGACAATTTCCAATGTTATATTGAATGATATTGGACGATGGACTTGTTTTGGGGCTGCTCAAGATTCTGACTATGCTTTAAAATCCATCTCGGTTCATATAACTCAAAATAGTAAGTTTTGACCTATTATCGTGTTTTATTAACATAATGTTAATGAAAATAAGTGCAATGTCAAATATTCTTCAAATTCATTCTGGTTTAACAAATGAGATTATTAGAAAATTCACATCCTCTCCTTTAGACAACCAAAACCCTGAATATAAAGACTAGGTTTGCAATACTTTTAGTTTGTATTTACACTTATCGTTAATAATCTGGATGATCCTGATAATATCACTCTGGAAGAACATACATTTAACTATTGCATTTATTTACGTAATGCATGTCTTAACCAAATTAATTCATGCATTCTAAAAAAGACCTTCATGAAAACAAATCATCAAAATGTTTACAATTTATCTATGTCTAGAAAAGGATGAGCTTCCATTTAGAATCTACGCGACAACACTGAACAGAGTCTCATATGAGGATTTAGGAGAAAATTTGACCCTAAACTGTGCATTTGTAAGCAACGTTTATTGCGATTGGAGAAGGAATGGATATTCGGTTAAAATCAGCAACCGCTACAGTTTTGTAAATCGGAACATTACACCATCATACTCATGCTCCATACAAATATCACCATTGAAATATTTTGATGCTGGAAATTGGTCTTGCTCCTACATGCAAACTGGGGCAATACCAATCCGGAAATTTACTGCCTCCACTACAACTTTATATGGTATGTATTTTAAGTGCTATTAAACTCAATAACTATTCGATTTGCATACTTTTCACGATTTACCTACTCCCCATTCTTATAGCAACACATATCAATACCAAATTAAGACATATCCTGACCAGTAATAATATTTCAATTAAAGGCATTGACAACTTTCCCTGAATATTATATTGAATGCATTATACATATCTTGCCACCTTAAAGCAAACTGTTTTACATTTCAGAAAAAGTGTTTCATATATTCTTATTTCTTATATGATGTTTCACTATGTATTTTAGTAACACCAAAGGTTATGATGACAATGAACAATAGAGAACTTTCTAGTAAAGATACTATTCCAATAGAAGACATGGCGAATGATAACAATACATTGATGTGTGAAGTCGAATCGAGAAACCACCCTCCAAAATTAAACTGGAAGATCCTAGAAGAAATTTTCCCTGGAGAATTTAAATATGTAAAAGTAGACGAGAATGTCTTTTTGGGAAAGCTTTATTGGAAACCTAACTCAAAAATTAATTTCACTCGTGCTTATCAAGGACACCGTATTTCGATGGTACGCATTACTTTGACGCTTCTATGCGAATTCGAGTTTTCGGAAAAAAGAATAGAGACAACTGCTGTACAGATAGCGAAGCGTAAGTAAATAATTACACCGATTTACTAAAATGTAATTGTCTTCATGAAATATTTTGGGCATTAGAATATGACGCTCCACCAGTTGCCACAAATCGAAGGCTCTCTCACACCAATTACATGCCATCAAGAATCCCTTTACTTATTGGGGACAGCGTCACATTGAATTGCACCTTTAATAAACCTGTAAATTGCATTTGGCAAATGAACGACATATTCGTGACAAATTCCCCGTTATACAAATATGTCGATACATCGGATGGAGTGGATACAATCAACTGCTCTATCGTAGTTAACTTCACTGAATTCCTTGTCAACAGCACATGGAGGTGTCAGGGAATCTATAACAACGAAACAGTAAAAGCCAGCCCAACAACATTGTATGTAATGGGTGAGTCGATATTATTTAGGGAATTATGCTTGATTTATTAAAATTGCTAATGTAAACTCATTATGATTTTCAGCAATCCCCACCAATCCTTCGATTAGATGGCGATCTCAAGTTGTCAATACAATTTTATATCCTGAAATGAAACGGATTTTGGATGGTGGGATCCACTATCATTCATACGGCTCCCGTCTTCTATGCATGACTGACTATATAAATCCTAGTCCAACCTTGCAATGGGAAGCAAACGGAATAGTTATAGCAGAGTCAGTAAACTATCAGTACCCATTTTATGATACCGCCTATAGGAAATTGGAATCAATGAAAAATGTAACAGAGCTCAGATGTGTTGTGCGCCATCGTGCCCTTAAATCACCAAAATATGCTGTTGTAAAATTGGAGAGTTACAGTAAGTAGATACAGCTCTCCAACATTCAATCAAATCTTATAAAGCGCCTTTATTAAATTATAATCCATATTCAATTGCATGAGAATTACAATGATTAAGAGCACGTGCATTAATATTTATTTATGTATTATATTAATATTAATAATACGTAGCTGCACTTGATTGAAATATATCTATATTATTTTCATCGCTGTAATTAATATCGTTATAATTTACAGACATTCCGACACATCCAGTTATTATGATTAACGGTGAGATTGCGAAAACCAACGTGACGTTGGTTTTGAATGACATATCAGATGAAATTGTTTGTATGAGCCAAAATGGCTATCCATCTGCCAACTTGTCATGGGAGTTGGACGGACAAAAAATAGCTGAATACGTATTTTATAACAAAGTTGTTGATTTTAAGTACACAACAAAATTATATTGGCAAACGCCTGGGTGGAAACTTTTCAAAAAACCAATGCAGCTTAATTGCGTGGCGGAACACCCAGGATGGGACACTCCTAAAGTTGCCCTAGCTAATATCACACTTGCCTGTAAGTTGAATGGTCTTGGCAATAATCCAAAAATCATGGTTATAAGTAGCGCATTTTATTATAAATAATATATATTTTTACATCTTAGATAGTCCTACAAAAGATCGACTTCAGTTACTTAACGAGAACCAAGTGATGAAAAAGAATGACATCTTTGTCTTTCACTGCATTTCCCGTTATCCTATCAACTGTTCAATGATGCTGAATTATACCATTGTAAAAGAAATTCCTCCTGTTGCAACGGTTCCATCCAATGATTTAATAGAGGGCCATGTCGTCGAACAATGCTACATTAAATCGCCACCCTTTGGCATGCAATACGTGGGAATGTGGCAGTGTACCAATGGAATATTAGATAAAGGACAACTCAATTCAAACATAGCAACTTTGACCCCTTTTGGTAAGTAATCGTCTGGCATATTGCGCATCATCTAAATGATCTTAAAAAGACATACAATTTTAAAATTGCCAAAGACAAATTTGGCCAAGCTTATTACTGCATTTAGTATCTAGGAACTTAAAACTCCAAATTTATTATCCCCCTAAATTGTGTTTTGTTGAGTTCCACTAATTTGAACTCATAATTTTTTCATAGAAATTCCACTAAAACCGCGCATTGAAATGGAAAAATCCGACGGCTTTTACATGAACGAAAATACTGAACAAATTATCTTGAAAACTGCAGAAGAAAAACTAAAACTAAAGTGCGTCGTCGAACGGAGCAACCCAGCGGCAAAGTTGCAATGGGTTCTTAATGGAAATAATATTTCAGACAATCAAAATAGTATGACTATAAGCACAAATTTGTACCAACACGATAGCGTTCTTCGCTGGGATTCTTCAGTGAGATTTTCACCGACTCATAACGTAGCTATTTTGCAATGTAATGTATTTTTTCCAACTTCAGAAATTATATTTCAAACTACAAAGATTGGCATTTCTGTTCAGAGTAAGTACCATTAGACACTACTGAATTTTAAATTCCAAAATCCGTTAACCGTTTGTCTTAACGGGTATCTCAGCTATATGCAGTATTTACATAGCTCCAATTCTTCTTATATATAAGCAACTTGAAAACTCTTAATGAACATCTTTCTTTCTAATCAATTTGCAATACAGAAAACCCTAGCAAGCCAGTTCTTTTTTTCAATGACAAAGTGATTACCGGAAAAGTCGACGTGCCTCTGCCGAAGGACTTCAGTGGCTTCAAGTGCATTAGTCAAAATAGCAATCCAGCCCCACAGTTGCACTGGCAAGTGAATGGCCAAGGCATTAGTGGTCAATATAAAAATTACTTAGTCGCAACCAGTACGTATACTGCCGAGTTACAATGGGATCCAAAGAATGATGAGTTCCTTTATGAAGGACCAATCAAGCTGGCATGTGTGGTTATTCATCCAAGTTTGCATTCACCAATCATTTTTGGCATAGAAGCAACCTTAAAAGCCACAAAAGGTTTGTTGTTTTTGTCAATTATGACATGCAGTAAGTTTGTCGAAAAAGAAGAGTAGATAGATATACTTTTGAAAAGTGCAACTTGTGGTTCCCTAGAACAATGGTGATGCTTATACGATTGAAAAATAAAGTAATTAAAACCAGAGTTAAAATATTCTTTTATGGTAAAATTTGAACATGTTCTAAATAACGTTCGACTTGAATGTGCATTTGATCTTTGTATACATTTATATGATTGTTAATCTAGTTTTGTGTTTAGGCGTTGATGGTCGAATAACAGGAACTGTGATTACGCCATTACCAAATCAAAACGAAAGAACCACAGAATTTCACTATTACGGTATAGCGTTATTATCGGCAATTATTATAATCGTTGCTGTACTGATTGCCATCATTTATGTCAGGTTATTTATCGTCTAATTATTCACTTTAGGTTAACCAGAAGCTCGATATGTATATATTTAAAAATAAAACTTATTCATTGCAGAATTCGAATGAAACGTTCATCGAGTGGAAGTTCATCAATGGATTTTAGCAACTTCATTCCATGTTTTGGAAGGAAACAATCGAGCACAGGTTCTCCTTTAATTAAATATGAACATTGTACCGGAGAAAAAGAATGTCAAGCATCCATTATAAGCTACAATTCAGAAAATTAGTGCACATCAGTCGAAATTAATACTCAACTGCAATTTTCAAGTGTATTTGAACAACAGAATGCAAAGCACCACCGCAAAATATGTACTATGATTGCTATTTTTTAGTCAGAGCTGTAAATGTGATGTTTGATTTTTACAAAGTAGAAATATCTGATGCATTGCATATGATTTCAGAACCGTTACTTTATTATTTTATTTTACATATTTTGTACAATATTCCAAAGATGATTGATCGCTATCACACAACCGACAACTCTTTGTTTTCAGGCAAAGTATAGCTGAATCAAACTCTAATAAAAGTTTTTTAAAGCCATAAGAATTTGTAAATAATTAACTACTTTTAGAATAAAATTTTAGTTCAAATTGCAGCTTTATTCCTTTTACAATTCTCTATAGGCTAGTCCAGAAGACTAAATCTCGAAATATCTCGTAAACGCTTATATGATGATCATTTAAAAAGACATATTTCTGTATTGCAGTGAAGTTTAAGGGTAATGAGGTGAAGCGTATTTGCTACATAAAAGCGTCACTTAAATAGAGTATAACGCTTGGCCGCCATACACAATTCCTCAATAGACATGTTTTCTGATCGTCCTGAAAATTTGATTGCATAACAGCAGATATTTAAGATCGACCAAACATCTTTTATCAAAACTTCAGTGTCCTAATTCACGCACGTATTGGCAAATAACGTTGAAAGATTCCCACAAAAAAATTTTTCATCAAATTACTTTGGCAAGAATAACTTTGAACAACAACCATAAAAACCTGAACTTGTATATTAAAACGAACTGTTGAAACGTTTAAAGACAATTTATTACCAATTCAGTGCATATTAAATTCGTTCGAGAGTACTTATAAGAACTTAAAAACTCTCTGATTATCAATTTGTATTTGTAATTTAACAAAGCTTATCAACAAACACATTTGACGTATCAGTCAATGACGCTGAATAATATACCATTTTTTTTAAAAAAAAGGTTGACGGATTCTTAGTAGAAATACAGCATTATTTCGACCGCTCCATCAGTTGTAATTTCCTAGGGCGCATCCGCTGAATTATCGACTGGCCACGTTGCAAATCATCGCGATGTGAATAAGCCAGAGGGAATTCAATGCCAGACAAACTTGATTTGTGGTAGTTGACTGCATCGCTGATCCTTTTGCCATAATACACCGCAGTGCCGCAAATATTGTACCGGCAAACTTGCCGATTTCCGATTTAAGAAAATAGCTGAAGCGTTATCTGACTTTCAGCTAGATTTACTCACGTCCGACTGCCCTAGGCATAAACGTTTTTACTGTACAACTTTTAACATGACTTTTTTGAAGTACAAATAAATGCTCCATGTTGGCACTTTTACAAATCGTAAACGACAACCTTATCTAGAATTGCACTAAATGTTTCTTGTAATATTTATTGCGAATGTTTCATTCCAGGGCTTTGACAAAATTGTTTTGGCCTGTTTTTCACTAATTTTAAACAAATCTGATATAATATAATGGCAGAATACTTTTAAAAGAAACCACCTGTCTTGGTTTTGGGTTTCGGTAGCAAGTATTGAGAATTTTTACAGAAGTTCCATTCGTGGCAAGTCATAGTACACACATTTCCAACAGATTTACATCATAGCACAACTTACAAAAACAATGATGCAGATCTGTTTTTTTAAAAACAAGATAAAAGTATGACGGTTTAAAAATTTCATGTACTGTACTTATTGAACGGCCCCGATTTAAATGGCCGCTACCATTCAAGAGCAGCAACATATTAGTTATACGATCCATTCGTATGACATCTTTAACGCTTTGAAACTCATTTCGTAAAATTAACTGTCAGGTGCATTTTGCTTCTTGCAAGGAATATCAACATTAAAATCTAGGTGAACTGAATAAAAACGTGTTTGGGCACATGTAAATACCGAGTACATCGCTTAAATCGTCAACCGCTTAGCGCTCCGTGACGTCTGGCTTTCAACTATGGTAAAAACAACTGCAATTTAATCCCCTTACCTAATTTTCCACTTGATTTTGTTTCACTCTACTTGTTTCTACTATATTTTATTGTTGTTTATTAACCGAGAATGCACATCAACCTTCCTTCAGCCATCTTGGTTTAAATTCCACCTGGTAGAAAAAGCATATTCGGCAATGCATTTCCTCGCTTTTTCCACACGCTCTTTAGCCGTTTTTTCTCAACCCAGATTTAGCAAGATTTCCTATTTACCGAACAAGATTAACTAGTGCTTTTTAAAGTTTTAAAGTTCTCAATTTTGAACTGGTGCAACACAACGAAATCAACCACGTGCTTGTAGTCAAATGTTTTATTTATGGGTAAACACTAAACACCATATCGGACCGGTGGTAGTACGCGTTATCGTCTTGTATAGAAACTGACACTGAGGGGTAAATAGTTTTATTATATTTATAACTATAAACAAAAAACTGACTAGCGGTCAAAGTAAAAAATCCCGCATAGGGGCAATTCAAAAAGGACGTCCCCGAAATTCCTTCAAAACTTGACTCATTCAACCCGCTGTCCGCATGGTGTCCGTTTTAGCTCCTCATAACCCACTCATACACGTCCTTAATTTTTTTATTGAAAGTATGGTTTCTAGAAAATTGAAAAACTAAAAAATACTATCCTAGTGTACGTCCATAGTGGCTTTCCCCCTCTGTCCACCTGATGTCCACATGCTGGCAGACTCGCCCCCTCTTGAAGACATCCTTTTTGAATGGCCCCATAAAACTTTCATTGCTTTCAAAACCATAACAGTATCGACTATTTTCATGGTATTTTGCATCCTGAAACCAGCTAGTACGAGGTTGTTGGTATCATTATAATTAATTAGACCACGTTAATTAAGTTTCGAAAATACAGGTCTACTGAGAAATTGCAAACAAATATTCAATAACGTTTTAGGGGCCATTCAAAAATTATGTCACACCTAGGGGGGTGGGTGGGTTGTTTGTTTTTTGTGACAATTGTGACAAAGGGGTGGTGGGGGGTGTTTAAAAAAAGGCAAAAATGTGCGACATAATTTATGGATCACCCTTTATAGTAATTAATATTTCTACCCATGAACTCGGACAAGAGAATGTTATATGGTAGAGGCTACCATAAAGTTAATTTACTGTAATTACGGTATACCGTTTAATTAAAGTATGCAATAGTCAAAACAGGATCATAATAGGTTTATAATGTACTCGGTCCTTTGCTGCATTGTACTTTCTCGATTCGTCAACTTTCAGCTATAGTAGTTTGGCCAATCAAGGTCGGGACAACATTTGAAGTCAACATTGCTGATTATTGTTACTAAACTGCCAGGTTACTTTTAGTTGTGCAGCATATTACCAGTGGCATGACACTGAAGTGCTATATCCTGAAGATCAAACTAGTAGAACGCCAAACTGCTCCAGAAGCAATGCTTCTTCCAGCGAATCGTTTACTATACTGGTCTGTAATCCAAGAAGCTAGAGTAGTGATCAGTAGATTTTATTAAATTTTCAGAGCAATGTCATGTTTTCCTCAAAAATGTTCTATTTAATGCTGTTAATATAGCGTGCATAAAATTTATTGATCCCCTTCAAGGATTTTAAGCTTGACTGGAAACTAGAGAATTTCGAAAAAAGGTGCCTCATCAATATATTTTTTTGCCTGCACTTTGCTTGAAGTTACCATGACCTGATCCTGATATATTATACCTTGGCATCGACGAGAATGGTTTTGCAAGAGTAAATTTAAAGAAGGAAAACAATCCTTATGTGGATGCACGTTTTACAAATTTGGTTATTTAGGCGTACATTTATACTTGTCCAGGCATGTTGCCAGAAGAGATGTGTGCCGAATAGGTCCAATTCAATTGAGAAGAGCAAGGCGACTTAGTTATCTAGAGGCTATGCTCTTAAATATTTGTTTTTAGTCGAAGGAAGTTTTTTTTTGTGCTGCGTATACAAGTTTTTATTTTATTTCTTGAAGAATGAATCGATGAGTAGGGTATTTTCAGCGTTGACCAGTAATCCGGTCGTACTCTCATTGGCAGGCGTATACCAACAAATGGCAATCTGACAAGATATGAAATATTGATGCCATATTCCGTTTGCCGCAATGCTGCTCCCATGTTTTTGAACTGAGGGTGATGTCAATAGGGAAGGTTGAAGTGAACTAGTTCTATATAATTTGGCAATGACAGAAAAATAAAAATATTACATGCTTTGAACGATTTTCGTTCAATACATCTTTTGTCTTACGTCTAAACTATTCCCTATCTGAAAATTTTTCATACTTAAGTGCATGTGCTACTCGCATATCGGATTCGATCGTATTTCTAGACTTGGAAAAATGTGAAGGTTGTTTGTTCATTTTTACGAAATCGAAGATCAAGAAATTTGACTCGTCAACCAATAATGTGCCAAAAATTGCTTAGCACGCAAAAGCAGGAATTGGATTTAAATATTTTATTTATTCACATGCTTTTCGTAAATAGTACATGTACAAAATAAGGTTATTTTGATGTAATATCTCACATGTCAGCAGCAATTAAATGTGCAACAGGAGACTACTGTGAGCCACTTATTGCAGGCATGTAAGACAGTACGAGTCCTGAGTCATTATTTTTCTTCAAGAAAGTTGCTAGTTTCACTTTTGATCAATGAAATTTTCCATTAAAGCTAAACGAAGGATCAATAGTTGAGCCTAGGCTTGTGAATACTAAAAGGTGGATTGGCTGCGCTACTTAACTGTAGAGCTGACAGGTATCAGGACTGGCACCGTGACACTAATTAATACGCATAGCCACATGATTGTACCTGAACATTGATTAATAGAAACTGAAAATACGATAGAAACGAATACTTGATTAGATTTTAGATGAATTTCTCCCAAGATACAACTATTGCGTCTGTTCCGTATTTGAAAATGCCAGTTTCTTGCGAAAGTGGTTTTGCCATATTTGGTTGCTATTTTGCAATTGGAAGTTAAGCTACATTGTAAGTGTAATTGGATATTGCCACTGTTACATTAATAAGAAATTCTTAGTTTGTGATAATAATTAGTAATGCTGTAATGCTGGTCAATATTACTTGTGCTTATTAATGAAAGTACCATTTATGTATATTTCTCTAAACATTAAAATGTGTATATATTAATTATTACCAGCTAAATCGTAAAAATATCCCTTCTTTGAAGGAAAATTGTTATTAGTTCAAGGATATTCGTGTTACATTATATTTTTTAACATTTCTTTACCTGATCTTGTTTTTCTTATTTTTCTTTTTTTTTCTTCTTCTTTTTTTTTTTTGGTTTGTCGGAAGTCTTTCATTACAATTTTAGTCCTCATTAATTACTTTTCAGTTAAGCAACTGCCAAACCATGAACATACTTTTCGGAAAAAACGTCAGGGGTTGATATTCTTTGTGTTCCCTCATGGCAAATCCCGTTAATGCAATTATTGGAAAGTAAACGAGGAAATTATTGGTTTTCAACCGAGCAATTATTGGTCTCTGATGCTACGAGTAACTAACTCATGACTTTACATTATGATTTCGTGATCTTCTAGTGAATGGACGCTAATAGTAATTTGTGTTGTTTTCTGTTTGCTAAAAAAGATAAGCTTTTTATCAGAATACTGCCTTTTATTTTAGATTTCACTATATTTTTCATACATTTAAAAAACTGTAGAAAATGCATTGACATCGGTATTTCAAATGCTAACTTAGGCTAAACTAATCCCATCATGCCTACTCTAAATAACCAATATTGCACACCATTTTAATTAAACCCTTAAGAATCCGCTTTTATTCCATGTGTGAAATGCCATCATCAGGGGCATTTTCTGAATTTGGTGTCATAACAATCAAACCTAATTTAGGCATATGAATTTCCATGTGTAAGCCGATTGTGTTGCAATTCCTCATTACTTGACATATAGCATGGACAAATAATGTTCTCCAATATATTTCCTGCGAAAGAAAACCTATGAAACCAAATTTCTTAAGTATTTTTTTTTTAGATATGAAGATGTTTTAACTTCATCATGCTTTAAAGCATATAGTATTTAATTTTAAAATTTATTTCGCTTCCTTCCTACATTGCTAGGTACTGTAGTACCTAGAGTAACTTGAAATTAGTTTAAGCTATATGCTTAACGCTATTGTTGCTTCTGACCTATATAACTGCTAATCGTAACGACGTATACGTAGGTTTACTTATCTGACATGTGGGTGGCTTGGAGGAAGGATTGCCTATTGTTATAAACTTTTATAGATGTCGTTATTTGTAAAACAAGGCGATAACAGCTTGCATAATACGTTATGCAAAGTTCTTATTCATTATGCAGGATGTTCAAACACATTTTCATGCATGCAGTGATTAATCGGTGAAATGTAATTGCAATTTTCATTAAATTAGTGCATATGCGCATACGACACGCTTTTAAATGTATAGATCTCTGTGCATGTAGCTTCATCAAAATGGCTTCCTTGGAATTTTCCGGCTTTGCAGTTTAATTAATCGATATTTTGATAATTTTGCGTGTCTTATCTAAAGGATGCAGGTTCGAATTACTATCATTGCTTCATTTAAATATGACATAACGATAAGGATAAAGGTCCTAGGGCTTATGTCCTTATTACGTGACGTCAACGCACTGTCATTATATGGAAAAAAAAGTATTTGCATATATGACAATTAACGTGACATCTTTTATGCCGATAATAAGACTTACAAGCGTGATTGTCAAAAGTTTGAAAGAGCTGAATTGAGAAAGGATTAGCGACAAAAATGAAAATAATTTATAAGGTCATTTGTTCTGTATATTTTACAAAAAAAAATATTGTAACAGATTTTCCTTTTTGTTTTCATCAAAGGACTATGTCAATTTCACGAAGTACATATAGATTCAAGTCAATGATAAGGAAATACGTGTTGTAAACAAATTATATTTAATACAAATACTACATAATGTAAATTCTTATTAATAACTGAATGGATTCCTTAACGAGTTTTTGATTGGATTGCACAAGCATCATTTCAATAATATTTACACATTTAGCTTGTATAATATTGGGGAATATGCCAGTGTCAAAACAAGTTGTTTTTGACGATGTTTACGGTAATGTTTATTTAAAATACTTGAAACTGTTGTAATTGCAATAATTCTGACGCATTCGATAATCGGTATGCAGATTAGGTTCTTAACTACGTGTAATTTTATTTAAAATAGTTCAGTAATTAGCTCAACTAAGTGCGTTTGTGTGTTATAAATCAAGCGCTCGATGATTCTGTAGTAGGCCAGTGGGTGGTCGGATCAATCAGTATTAACTACAACAAGGCAACCGTTGAAGTGGTAATTTTTATAATTTATAAACTGAAGTGGTTTATTGATTCCAAAGGGCTTGAAGAGAAAATTACTTATGGATCATGAAACTCTGTTTGCAGCCTATTTGCTCGCATGACTAAACTAAATTTGTTTACGAGTTTTGGCTCTAACTTTATTTCAAAAATCATCAGCCGTTGTATAAATAGTGTGGATTAGATATTGACAACCTGTTTTTCCCCAAAATTTAAACACTACTGCGGCGAATTAGAAGCGAAATTTGTCAAACCTTGCACAAAATGAGAAATCACACTGTTAAATCAGAAATAAAACTTTTAGAAAAAAGTTGTTTTCCTAAAACAAAACTTATTTTGAAGGGTTTAAAATTCATTTTATCCAAACTTATATCTTTCACGTTCTTGCTAAATGGTTAAAATTAATTTTTAGGCCAGACATTATTGCAACCTTCGGTTATTTGTCGACATTTTTAGTTTAAATTTGTAGTTTTGCCACTTACATTTACTGGGATTAAAAGTATGCAGCATTACACAACACTTAATGAATATGGATTTAGATCATTATGTGACTTAAATTATAATACAATAGCTGGTCTGTAAAACGATTTTCCCATCGGCCAACTAACACGTCAAAAGTGAAGTTTAGGCGATTACGTTAAACCTCCTTTTCAGGCCAGTTTTTTTTAAACTTCATTTCTCGTGTTAAGTGCTTTCGATAGACTTTTTTGCCTTTTAATCTTTTGGTAAACACATCCTTCATTTCAACTTAGCGGATTTCTGAAAGCGACTTCCAATAGGCTTAAGGGTAAAAAAATCGGATTTTTTAAAAAAAGTTATACATTAGAAAATGCAGACTCGTAGAATGATGATAAAGGCGCCATTCGTCGCCATCTATTATGAGATTTTTGAAATTGAACTAAGAAATAGGAACAGGCAAGTCCCCGTCATTTATCATTAAATTGTTATTGATCCAGTGCCTCGTAATCCTAAAAACACCCTGTAATAGCAACGCAGAAGCATCTTCCGGTGCACATTTAAGAAATGACCTGGTTTTTTTGTGGGGATTTAGGACAAAAATCGGTTGAAGCAACAGCAAGTTAAGTCCCTGATACTCGCAAGGCAACGACAGTTCCTGAATTTAACTTACAGGAAGCACTTTTTATCCAATATATTATGTAAGCGAAAACATTTATCATTGGATTGAAATTTTTAGAAAGGCCTCAAATTAAAAAAAAAGATCTTTAGGTTAGGTTTTTGTGCGGATGCCATAAGTACGAACTAATTTGTACATTTCAATTCACGTTATTTTGCTTCCGTTGGTAATTTCCGAATTGGAGATAATGAATATACTTTTTACTTTCAACAGCTATCACCCTACAGGCTCAATGAAACAGTTTACTTGCAAACTAATGATAAAAAAGTGTGGAATGGTTTTTAAAATTTTAAGATTACGAACTAAATCTTATCGTACTCCAATGCAGCAGTTCTCAAACTTCATCATCTCAGGGTCCCTATATATTTGTAAAATTATTGAGGGCCTCAATAGCTTTTGTTTACGCGAGTTATATATTATAAAGTTTTATGAAGTTTTTCTTGATGGCGATTTAAACGCCCCAAAGCGAATGTTGCTTTAATGCTCCAAGCGGACACAAATGTCAAAAAAATGTTTCTGGGATCTTTGAATTACTGGGCTTTGACAACAAATTTCCTAGGAAAATAATCCACTTTACCTCATCATTTTCTTCGTTGCCTCAATCAAGGAAAGCAATGGGTTTTCTAGAAAATTTCTCTCGTGTGAAATGGAAATATTTGAACCTCGCTAAAGCTGTTTGAAAATGGCTTTTGGCCTCTCGAATCTTCCATGAAAATGATGAAAATGTAGGTTTTTTTCTTGAAATAGCGTCAACAGAAGACTAGCGGCTTTCTTCCCTGAGGTATCCTCTGACAAATCAATGAAAAAGTGCAAGTCGGACACAAAAACCCATGAGGCACTTCACACGCTTTTAGAGATAACGACATTTGAGATGTGGGGACCAAATTGTAGATTTGAACAGGCTCGACCCAATGCGAACCAGGTTAAAGCTAAGTATTGGGGATTTCAGTTTGGCAGGTTACCCGACAATCACTTACTCTTCAGACGGTCTCCACACATACATTGAAATCGATTATAAAAAAAAGTGTTATTTACTGGTACTGCGTAATATTGGTTCGACCATATTAAGGGTAAGCCCAAACTGCCAACCTCTTTTTTTGTGTGGTAGTATTGACAAGGGTATCTCGTAGTTCAGTAATACTCAGTTATCGATGTTTATTTGCATTCTATAAGGGCAAAATCACCATATTGTAAGGACAGCGACGCACTATAGGCTACTATGAATGCAATGTCACGGACAGATCTGGAATATTGAATTTGCAGGGACGTTTTACAAGGCTACTTGATGGTATTGAGCATAAGTAAGAAATATTCTTCTTCCATGACTTGTAAACAACAAAAAAATGCTTGCAGATCTGGAAACTTGTTTCTAAATATTGTTTAGTCTTACGTATTCTTACACTTAGTAAGAATACATGCATATTTGAAAAGTTCAATAACTATTTAATAATAATCTGGAGGATTCAAATCCCATATATACGATTTAACCTATCTAAATATTTACGGACTCGAGTATCTTTCTCTGTTTGCATTCTTCTTGCAAGATTCCTGTATTCTATTCCTACATCGAATATGCCAGCTTTTGTTGCATTATTTTTAACCAAAACATGGGTAAATCGTCAATGCATAAAACAAATATTGAATGGATGGTATTTAAAGTCAATTCGGATGTTGTTTGGCCTTCTACTCTATTTTGCTCATGGGATATGCATGTCAACTAGTATTTTAGGCAACAGGCCATCTACAAATGTAGCATGGTCTATCAGTGCACAAATGCATTGATGCATGTAGACCCCGGCAGCTTGTATCCCATGTATTCCAATTCCTAACTGGCTTTTAGACTCGCTTTCTGAGACCGTTGCCAACAACTGCATTTCTTTACGAAATAATCGAAATGATTTGCTTCACTGAATTGCTTACATCGCACAACAAACCCTCCCAGTCGCAGCATAAATATATTGATGCTGGCTCGCTTTTTTTCTCCTGAAAATGGACGTTTTGTTTTTAGAGTGAATGTACTCAGGAGTATACAATGTAAAACAGGAATATATAAGAGACAAATCATGCATACTGCACAATAAATACTTGTATATATTGCAACTTGATTAACTTTTCGTATTTTGGGTCGCAGTTTATAGATCAAATCAAGTTTCATATGATTTGAAGCATTTCTGTCGTTTTGAGTTTTTGTCTCAAGCTACTACTGTTTAAGAATGGATTATGTTTTTGCAGTTATCAAAAAGTTAAGTTCTGAAATTAACTTAATTACTAATAAAACGTGATATTTTAATGATGCCTAAAATTCGGTTTTTTGCCATTGTTTAAGCAATATTTGTTTTGGTGCAAGGTTTGCATTTTCCGATTGTTTGAATTATCTTTTATATGCAAACTTTATTAGCTGACAATACTTATTTAAGTACATGTATAGAACAATGGATTTTAATGCGAATAATCATTAGATAAAATGTACATAGGATTGGCTGACAAACGAAGGACAACTTTTATAAATTTTTCATTAAATCCTTCAAACAACGCAATCTTTTGTAATATGCGAAATGAAATTGCGCACATTTTATTTTCATTGTCAACGGTCAATGTTGGTTGAAACTTCGTTACAAAGCTGAAACGATTGGTAAAAGTTGTACAACTCAACTACAACGTATTTAAATGTGATTACTGTCACTTTCTGCGGCCAAAATTAATTAAATACCAGCTTGCTTTGGTTGGATTACTCTGAATAATATTAAATAACAGCACAGCTTTTATGGAGACATTTAAAAGTTCGAATGGCATTTTTGTTTGTTTAACAAACGATATAACTTTAATAAATGTTGTTCAAATCCAAACTGGTCATCATGTTTAAATGACGATCGGGTATTCCACTTTATCAAAAACTTTAATACATATATTAACACTTTCCAAAGGCAGAATTGGAAAGATAATTCTAAAGTAAAGTCTTTAGTCAGAAAAGCCAAGAAACAAGTGGAGGTTATGCTGAAATGTTCTGAAATATTTAAGTTATTTATATATTTTTGATTTGTGACTAATGCGTTTTATATATTTGCATTGATTATTTTATGCAGGATTCTTGTAATTTTATTTTTATTTTTTATTTAAATCTTACTTATCCATTTAACACTTTATCCCCTACCTGTATTTCTCTCCTTCATAAATTATTTAGTATATAAGCATTTTGTATTGGTATTAGTAAATACAGCAAATGCTGCAAGTAGTATAAGAGAAGCCATTTCTGGCTCACTTTCTACTTCTTTTATTGAACTTTTTTTTTGTACATGTCAGTTTCTTAAAAATTAATAAATAAGTCCCAAAAAAAAGTTTAAGTCAAAATTTTAAACAAAAAGTTTAAGTAAAAAAAATATATAAGTTTAAAAATAAAAAAAAAGTTAAAGTAAATAATAATAAAAAAAGTAAAAGCAAAAAAAATAAGAAAAAAGTTAAATTTAAAAAGTAAAAAAAGTATTAAAAAAAGTTTAAGTCAAAATTTTAAAAAAAGTTTAAGTAAAAAAAATATATAAGTTCAAAAATAAAAAAAAGTTAAAGCAAAAATTAAAAAAAGTTAAAGTCAAAAAATAAAAGAATTAAAACTTACCTTAGGTCCATGTGGACTAAAACATCAATCCATTGTTCCATTTTTAAATTGTAGGCGATGATGCCCATAAACATTTTTGTCCTATGGTGTTGTTAGGGGTTTGTATTTAGCATACCCCTCTAAAAGAGCATTTTTAATTGCTTTTAAACTTGATGTGTTATAAGTGTTAGCTCTTAGCTCCACACTTAGCACGTGATTAAAATTGAAAACTTTGCAAGTTTTCAACATTTTAATGCTTCTTAAGGAGTCCATCCTTGCAACTGATCAATTTAGTGTAAAGTTTGTGAGTTTATATACATTTTTAAAAATGGCCTGCCCCCCTCCAAAAACAGTTTTTTTTAGTTTAATGTTTCCTGGATTTCATGCAAATATGTTCTAGTTTAGATTTTTTCTAGTCATAACATGAGTTG
>JAQGAE010000135.1:0-53870 GCA_034696685.1 Julus scandinavius | reverse complement strand
GTATAAAAATAACAACTACAAAATTACTGCACTTTTCGGTACAGTCCAAGCTCTAGCTCTTTATCTGCGAGGTTTCATTCAGCAAATGTTTCGCGAATATGGAAACCGTGAATGCGGGGTGGAATATGAAGACAAAAATACTTTTACATACAGTACATGGACTTACAGTTTTTCTTAAAAAAACACCTAATTATTTTCAGACTTAGTCAGTGCGGTAAAGAATTTAGTGATTTTTTCTTATTTCATAACTTTTAAAATCGATTTTTGATGTTAGAATTGCTTTTAAAAATTTACAATATCGTTATTTTTGGATACGCGAATAATGAAATTTGGAGAAAGGTTGTTTGTAATATAAACTACTGCATTTTTTAATTTTTTTTATTTCGAAGTAAATTTGAAAATAGTGAATTTAATGCCAAAATTAAGTGTCATTTTTACATTACACAATCACAGAAGAACTGCACATATTTTTAAATAAATTTGGTTTAAAAATGTCAAAATTACTGCACTTTTTTTGCAGAAAAGTGCAGTAATTCCGCAATTGTTAACGAAATTTATACTGGTACAAATTGTAACATTATAGCGCAGTAAAAGCACATTGAAAGTGAAATTGTATGCGGTTTAATGGGTTTAAATTTAAGATTAGCAAATGATTAGCAAATGAATTGAATGATTCATTGATTCTTCAATTCATTTGTTAATCATTGCAATTCATTAGCAACTCAGATCATCACTTATATCCACACATTTGAGAAGTGCTACAGGATGGGAAACTACCTCGGCCAGCAATGTCAGGAATGATGGAAATTTCATTGAGACAAGCCTGTTTTATGTAAAATTTGAGCAAAAGTTTATGTGTTGACAGTGGCAGATACAAATATTGCCGAACATTCGTTGGATTCACTGTGCTTCACATGTAACGGTGATGGAACTTTCACACACGAATATTCATATCTAAAAAAGTATGGAACTTTTATTTTATTCTTTAAGTGTTAAACTTATAGTTTAGTGATAATTATACACATTTACAACTACAGTAGGTATGCAAATTTGACAAGTGTAACAAAAGTATGAAAAACTTCTCATGGGGAAACTAGTTATCAAATTCCTTGTAAATGAGACCCAATGCATTGTTTTCTTCCTCTTCTTCTGTGCAGCTCAATTTGTATTTGTCGTTTTCCAAGTCGTCAGCAAATTTTTTCAAAAATTCAGTAAAACTCGAGGCATGTAATTCGAAAGCTGGACCTTCATTATGCCACCACATCACTTGTCCATACGAGCCAACTTCGGTAGGAGCGAGGTCCATAGTTAAAGCATTACCACATCCATCTTCTCCAAAAGGGATCCACCTTACAAAATAATATCAAATGTAATCAGCTTTAGAAAGTTTCACAAACATATGTTGTCTCGGTGGGAATTTGTCTTTTAAATATATTCTCAAAGTGTACTTAATTTAGATACTCTTAAGCAAATCTCAACAAGTAGAGAAATAGACGCATGACTGCATCAATCGAAATAAAATCAATTTTAATTTTAGGAATTCTTGTACTCTCACATTAATTTTACTATAAATACAAATAAGGAAATCAGTACTTCAAAAAATGTAATCTAAAGCTAACATTTCAAAACCTGCCTTTTATAAAAAAAAAAGTATACTAACTACAAAATCGTATCTTCAATCTTTAAAAAAAATGTGGGAAAGCAACTTTATTCACACATTTGATTTTTACATATACGTGCGTCTACCTTTTTAAAACTTTTTCTGGAAAAGTTTACCTGAGATCCCACCACTTGCACTTGATCTCTGGAGGGTCGTCCTCTCCTCTATTTTCGTATTCTTCACCAAAGTTCTGTTCTTCCAGAACACTTTTGTTCACAGACCAATATTCCATAATCTCGTCCACAGTTAAAAATGTGGTGCACATGTTCGATGATCCAAAAAAGCATCCCCCGGAGAAACCATTGTGGATACGGTAGGAATCTTGAAAGTCTTTCGGTAAATCTGTTATGCCAAGTTTTTCTTCTAATGCTTTAAGTTCGTCTTCGCTTGCTCCAGAATTCAGTAAAGGCATTAATTTTGGCGCATTTAGTTCCATCCAGCCATGGATTCGATCCCATATTTCAGCCACAGTAGTCATTTTTTCAAAGTGTACAAGTACTTGGTTGAACGTGGTCTTGCGTTTGTTATGGTTCGGTTATCACTTGGCAACAAATGTCCTTCGACGATAATTGAACAAGTTTTTTATGACATATGACGTCATAAAGCTACACCCATTTAATAGCGTTGTTTTCGATGATGTCACAGCAAATTCAACACATCATGCAGGTTTGGGCAAAACGCCAAAACAGCATTTTTTTAAAACTAATCCTAAAATTTAGCTATTCAAGTTTTTGTAATGAAACTTGTGTTTTATAGAAATCATAGATAATGTTATGAATAAATACATCAACGTCAAGAAAATTTCGTTTAAAAACGTTTTAGAAAGCTTAATTCTTTTTCAAAGATGCAATGAGCAATAAAACCAATAATAATCAATACTTGTAACATAAATCGTTCCCTTATCATTTCTGTGATTTGATAACATAGTCATACTTATAGCGATATTTTACAAATATTGGTTTTGCACAATTAGAAATTAGGGCAACGTTTTTATGTGTTTTAGCATACATATTAAAACGGAAAATAAGTAAATAAGTTCCCAAAATACAATTAACTTTAGAATAACAAGTAGAAGGACTTTTATTTTCAAAATTATAATATTTTCCAAACAGAATAACAAGTGTCCTAAGTTTAAAAACTCAAACATTTCAAAAATTCAGTAACAACGTTCCATATATCTTTTGAATTTTATTTTAAAACTAATAATAAACTAAACTTATTGTTACTAATATCATAAGCGTGTGAAGAAAGGAGAATATACTGTATTCTATAGGTTAGAAAACATTAATGTGCCATCCTGCGCATAGTTTTTCATAACCAAACGGGTAGTTTCTCTAGAGCTTCACCAGGTGGCTCTGGTTGACATGCTGTGTAGGGTGAGAGTCACTGTAACAGGAGGGGTGCGTTGCGAATGGACTCGCCTTATGGGGTACGGTCGTCCTCGAAAATCATGCGGCATTCGAGTTGCTTTGGACGGCATAGCGTTTATCGAGTGTACCCGATGATGGCTCATCCGCGATCCCGTCCTGCCGTTGAATGTGAGCCGCGCGGAGCCTAGTCCGAGCGGCATCCTCCGTTACTGTATTCGCGGGATTCTCTCGACCTCCGACATGGTGTTTCCCGGTGACCTTTCACCGGATTGTTTCCTCCTTTGGTGCTCGTTTATTACGCGTATCCCGGTGCAAGTGCGTCACGGGATTTAAAATAGAAAAAAAAATAGTCTGTGTATTCCTTTGGATTAACATGGCGGAGAAGGCAGTGAAATCCAGCAAACCACCGCACTGTCAGCTGAATTCGGATGGATGCCTGACTTTGGCAGACATGCTCCATTCGTTTAATTCACCCATCAACGAGGAACAGGCCTGGGCCATTTGTTACCAGTGCACCAAATGTTTTTTGGCCGAATGGCAGAATGACAGAAAAATGTGTTCTCTCATCTCGGACGCTGCACACGTGAAACTGCTTAAAGATGGAACAGTTCATCCCACCAGCATCCGGCCCTTACAACCAGGTAACATTTTCACTTTGTTTATTATAACCATGGACATTGTTGCAAATCTGCCGTTATATTGCCTTGACCTGTCCGGCATAGGCAACCACGTGATTTCATGATTTACCGGGTGATTCGAATGGGACCTTTAAAAATGGCATCGTGTCATAGAGTAAGCAAACCGTATGCAAGTATACTTGCATATGGTTTAAATGGACAACACTTGAGCATGGAATATACCTCAAATTTAATTTATTTAGACGGGAGCACTTGCTCACAACTGCAGTGACGTTTCCTGAGCAAATACTCCACAACTGAGCAAAATCTTAAATACGAGCAGTGCCATTAATATCTAAAATCAATGTATGACGTACTTAAAAATATAAATTTTAAGAAATTTGGGAATTTGCACCTGCCAGCCTCGCCTAGTTACTATTATTTGCACTTTATTAATAATGGAATTGTAATCATATTATACGTGTTGTCGATTAGGAAGAGCAGTGATTATCGCAGTAAAATCAATTACTGTCAACATCGTAGCAGTTACTGTATGCCATGAAAGCAGGATTTTATCAAATTCTGAGATGTAACTAGTAGTACTCGAATGCCATAAAGCACATCTCATTGACGTAATATGGCGTGAAAGGTGCAACTGTTGCCATGGGCAGTTACATGGAATGATGGATTTCATTTTTGTAAGTTGATCGTTCTTGATCAGCTGTTGTAAATAACTACCTTAAAGAAGCATTATAATATACTCTTGAATAAATGTCCAGAACAAATAAATCTTGATTACCCCTCCCATAAAAAGAGGGAATCAATGCTTTTGCAAATAAGAAACTTCGGCAAGCAGTTAATGTACAAATTAACTAATCCGTGAAAAACAAGCGTTAACCTCGTGGTTGAATTACTATTGACTCACTTTGAACTTTGGCTCTTTTGTTGACCTTTGCAATAAAAGAAATCTAGATTTCAATCTATGACATTTGATCGGCATGACTGATGACTCATGACATTGTTGGAGTGTTCTTCAGAATGCTGGAATGAATGGTGCAATAGTGCATTTTTTTTGGACACCTCAAATGGGGTAATTCACAAGATGAAACGCGTTCACAATGTTTCAGAATTGCCCTGCATGCTGACATTTGATATTTTACGAAGTTCATTATAGGTCTTTTTTTATTTCGCCAATGGCCAGTGTGTCCAATTACGGATGTCTGCAATTTTATCCAAGTGAAACATGAACGAAACGAGTTTTGGGTGCCAAGGGCTGTGTCAGAAGGGCTTAATTTTGCTTATCATTATCATACATAATGGGGTGTGCAAAAAATCGCCTTGGCTACTAACTTAAAAGCGGCCGAAAAAAGGTTTGCTAAATATCGAATGAAATTCCTTGAAATCACATCCTGATGTTTTCTCGTGTCAAAGTATATAACCGGACACATACTGCGCTCTATTGACTCGTGGATATTGACAATTCTGCAGTACATAGACGGTGCTCGTTTCAGATGACGTATATTTTTATTATCGTTTTGATAACAAATCAATGTAGCTCGTTCATGTGAGATAAGCTTAAGTTCAGTTGTGTGAACTAAACAACAACTATAATCTTTGACAATAGAATGCAGTGAAATTTTATTCTGCATGTACTGCATATATACTATATCAGTCGTGGAAGTTATGTCAGTGAAATTCTGTACACATTTCTGTTATCAGTTGTGAAATCTTGTAACTGTTCAGTCATCATTTTACCTTTCAGACATTACAAATAACAAAGGTACAAAACAATATATTTATTCAATTGATCAATTTTCCATTTTCCCATATTGCTACAGACATTAAAATTAAATAAAAAACTAATAGATGTTATATCGTATTCACTTCAGAAAGTAATGTAATTTTTTTGTCCAATTGATAAATGTGAAGATTCACATTTCCCATGGACTATACAAGAGGTTTGAGTACCTCTTTTTTGTGATTTTCTACTTTTATTCGAACTATTGTTCCCAAAGACTAGTTTTTCTGCTACCTAATTGAAATCTATATTTTTCCTCATTGAACGAATGATCTGTGGATGACCTTTTAAGCTTCTGGATGGCTCTTGGAGGTATGACTTTTGAAATGTACAAATAAGTGTCTACCACAACTTTATCGTTGAATATGATGTAGTTTCTGATAAAAATGGTGAACTTTATAATTCATGTATTGCAAAAATGAGAGAAAATTATATTGCAAACAAAAATCTGATACATTTCATTCCATTGTAGATAAAATCAGATTGTAAATGCGTAAAATCTAGCCGACATACTAGATCCTAAATACCTAAAAGCAGTTTTATCAAGTACCTTGAAATGATTACCTGAAATTCTACTTTACAACTCTTTGATTAGATCCGAGGTTTTTCTTTACCTGTTATGAATCTGCCAGACAACTTAAATTACTTCGCTTTTAAAATTGAATAAAATGTTCATTATCATATACTATTGATCGCCAATCTCACTTATTAAAGTTAGTTTGGCAAGTCAACGATGTTGCTTAATTAATGATCACCTCGTGTGTCTTGTGCAATCTGCAATTTCGAGAGCGTTAGTGCTGATGGAGTTTTTAAAAATTGCAGTAATTAAAACAGGCGGTTTTTAAGTGCCTATTATCATTTTAATATAACGTCATTGCCTATATGAATAAGTTATATAGCGTTATTAAGACAGCCTAACTATGTTGATCATTTCCTGAAAGTTAAATATTGAGTCCCCAACACATGTATGTAGCAAAACATGGTGTTCGAAAATCTGAGTAATTACTGCATGTACTCTTTGTACATTGCACATGTGTGCTAAAAATTAAAATTGAACTTCATTGGGTAATTGAAGATATTAACACCTTCATGAAATATTCACAAAAATTTCTTAATGAGCTTGTGCACCCATGAATGAGTAGTTACAAATAAATAAAATATTTGGCAGGATGCATACGATGTTGCCATTTCATTGTCCTACATTCGTTTAGGGACACCCTGTATCGTTGTTAATGGTGCACGCAATATTTTTAAACATTGATTTAGATGTACTTATAGTAATTTAGTATTAAAATTTATCAGATTTTGAGTTTAATTTTAAGATTTGTAAATTGCAGAAAATTGCAGAACATTTTTATGCAACGATTTTATGATCTATTATATAGGCTTGATTAATATTCATGTACTATGGGCCAAACTTAATTTGTAAACTGTTGCGTTTTACAGAATCTGTATTCCAATTTCCTGTAACCTTTAATAATGTAACTGGTGTTAATTTTCTGCATGAGGAAGGCAATTTCAAAAAACCCTAAAAATTTAAATTTGTTAAATAAAAAACACTGGCATCCTAACACCGTTTGTTATATAACAGGCAATTTCCAAAATTCTATGTGGTTTTTTTATACACTTTGAATGAGCCTGGTGGCGTATATTATACTCCAATCGACCAATTGTTTCGATTATTAGAGCATTTCGTTTTTGGTTTGACTGATTTTGTTTATGCTTTTTACATGGGCAAACGCGTTTTGTTCCTGTTTATTCACTCATATGAATAATTTGAGCCTGTTTTTTATGTATTGATTGTTTATGCAGTGATTTTCAAGCTATTGAGTCGAAATCTGCTAAGAAATATGTAACCTGTCGACACTTGGACATTCCTAGAATATTTAAAAATTCAATTCACATTTTTAATTTACAGCGAAAGGTTTGTGCTTATTTATAAATGTATTTCCTGAATGCAATTTTCTCACTATGTGCGTTTTGATGTGTGCATGACATACTACTATTGAGAGTAGGATTACTATCTGAACTTTTTTTTCTTCTGATAAGAACAGATATACAGTGCATTTCCATCTGGATGAAATTGCACGTTTTTTATATTGTTGTTTGAAAATGAAATTCCTACTTCTTTGCTTTAGGGGTTATTTTTTGGGAGCGTTTAACTTGTCTTATTACTGCTATACGATATTGGTTGCCTCTGGGCTTTCGTAATTATTGTATGAAACGACAATGAACTACAAGTTTATATTAACAATGGATTAATGAAAAGAAATCTTGAGTTATGTCCATTTACGGATTTCAACCTCGTTATAAATGGAAGTGAAATTACCATTGAAAAATCTCCAATTTATTTTAGGATATACTTGCATGATTTTTTGTTGTATATAATGTATATAACTTTTATGGCAAATTATAAAATTGAGAAGGATTTATAGACCTGCATGTTCAGAGGTGTGAATAGTGGCATATTTCTGACAGTTTATAAATTTGCAGTGAATTTTTTTCTTTCGAGCACTAAAATCCGTACAACCCAAACAATGGTAATACTAGAATTACTAAATTAAGGAATTTTAATAAAAAAATAAAAGATTATCGTTTCTGGATCATAGACTACCTATAGCAATAACCAACATGAAAACATTTAGAACGATTATAATCTAGCCTTGTGCAACGTTTTTTTTTTTAAAACTGATGGAAAATGATCATGAACAAACTAGAAAACTGGTGAGAAATTGATCATAATCTGATATTTCCTGGTTACTGTTTATTATGGGTATAATGGGAGTTATAATAGGTTTATTAGTTGTAGTTATATTTCGGATCCGTTAACATCAGCTGGCGTTTGAACTTTGTCTACAGAATGTGTATACTTCCTATAATGATGAATGTTGTGTAAAATATGGGCAAATATAGGCCTACTAGTCAGTTAAGTTTAAATGTCATTTGTGTCTCTAATCTAGTCTGGAAATTATTTTGTATAAAATGTTGTTAAAGTTAAATCTTGTCTGACCGTTGTCAAAGTCCATGTACAATTCTCGTTCATATGATGGTGAGGAAATTTGAGTATGTCTTTTGGGAACTGATAGGTTTAATGTAACATACTTGTAATGAAGCAACTGATTAATTTCAGTTTAGCACAAATGAAATGCATTTCATTGATATGCATTCCGTTTTTGCAGTATTACATAGATTTCTTGATGATGGACATCGGCAAAAAGTTGAAGGAATTTAAAATGGTCCTTCTAAGGACTAGACAGTTGTGATAATAGATTCAAAAAACATTAGCAATACTAACATGTGGTAGTAAGTTGTGGTTGTCATTAAAATTGTGACAAGTTTGCGGTGACAAATTTTGTATTTTTACATACATTCTGCAGCCATTTTGTGTTTGCAAATTGGTTATTCTTGAACAAATTTAATCAAGTTCTTGCAGCTACTTAGCAATCAATATTATTTAGATTAATTTACATCTCAGTTTTTCCATTAGGATAACCATCTTCCAATTTCCTTCTACACTTTACTATACTTTAGTAAATTTTACATTTACAGCATTGAAATTGCTGATGAAGTTTGAACATAAATGAGGACTAACTTAAAATTAAAAATTGCTTTCGTTAATGCACATCTGTTGGATGGTCTAAACGATTTTATAATTAAACTGGCTTTATAAGCCGGTGTTAATGTTCCTCTAATTCTATAGCTTGTGGTTTCTATGTTAATGTGGTTAGCGTTATCGCTGATTAACAGCATGGAATTCAAATTATTGTGCTGTAGGCTTAATCAATCTGTGAACTTTACACGACATAATAGGTATGAGCAAGTTTCTTGTTGCTGATGGCTCAGCTGGTTCATCCTTGTAAATATTGCGGCACGTACGTATGACCTATTGGGGAGTGCTTAAAAAGCACTTTTCCAGGGTTGAATGGCCTCTTTACATTCAAATCGTATTTGCTTTGAGGGCAGTCGCACCTGACAAAAGGGAAAATGGTTGAACTCTGGGTATCTGTCGATGCAATTTCATTAATTACAATGATAGATTTTTGCATCATCATCCGCATCTGTGTTCATTTAACAGCTTCTTGTTCTTGGGTATCATGGACTTAAATATTCGAAAACGTTTCTGGACAGCAAGGGGTTCTAATCCATCTCTGTATTCTTGTTATAACAGGGTTCCCCCTGACTTGGAAAACCTGAAATTGGAAGGGGAAAATGATTTGTTTTGAAAAATGCAGGGAAATTCACCTGAAATATGATATTTGCCGGTTATTAGTTATTACAAAATTGAAAAGATGGCATACTCAACAAATTCTAAATGTGAAATTTTCCTTTTAACTCTTTTTTGAATAATTACAAATTGACATGATCTGTTTTTACACGTTTTTTAAGCCATTCCATTTTCTGCACATTCTAAAACAATTTCTTTGAGCAACATGGGAAGGCAAGAAATTATTAGTTGTTTGAAGTTTCAGTCCTCAAGATGGTTAGGATAAATGATTTTAAAAACTGTAAAAGTTAGGGAAAGTTAAAATTTTGTTCATTATATAACAACTTTTCAGCATTTTGAATCAATTTGATGCATAGACCCTAATAATATGTCGTTGCATTTAATCGGGATTTAAGGAGTTTTAGTAAGGGATTTCCTTAATTTGTTATTCGTTAATAAGGTCAATTCATGACAGATTTGACTTAACAGAAGTTGATGCAACCTGGAAAAATCTTTCTTGAACGTTTTCGGGTCTTCAAAGGCATTACTCCTAGATTGCAAACGGGGACGAGATACAGTACTCTAAGTCGAAACGATAGAGAAAGTTTTTATAGCTTGTCATAAATTTTAAGTAATTTTTTCCCTTATCCTATGAACGGGGACAACGAACACTGGAAAGGTGAAGGCAGTAAAAAATAGCTACGGTTTCGTAGGTTGTGACGCCACGTTTTATTGGGTAATCTTACACTTGAATCCACAATTAAATAGGTTTCCTAGTAATAAATTCTTACTATTATAGGAAATAATCAATCGCTTCCACGGTGGTCTGTAAAAAATAGAGAATAATCCTTAGTAAATGTCATTTTTGGAGTTGATTTACAATGGGGTTTGTCTTTTTATTGGCAATAATAGAAAAGGGTTGGGCTCACCTGAATTAGCATATAGATTTTCCTGAAAAAAGTGGGTGTCTGCACATAAATAGACAGGCAAAACATGATTTTTTTTAGAACACTAAATGATAAATTTGCATAACAAACAAACAAATTATGAACGTGAATGAAGATTTGTTGGAAAAAAATATTTGTTAAACAGTTTACAGCAAATATACAACATGTTTCATCGCCAGAGTAATTGCAGAAAAAAGCTAAACTAAGGGTGCAATACACTAGTATATTATAGCAAAGTTGGTTTTTTTGATAAGTGGAAGGAGTAGTTTTTGCTTTGGATTGTAACCCATGATTTAAATAAGCAATTTTGTTCTGTTATTTTTCACGTTTTTTTGAAAATAAAGACAACTATCAAGTTTTGATGCAGTAGCGTCACCTAGACCTCCTCAGGTTGCCCCCTTCCTTTCTTATTTAATCGTAGGTCGGCCTAGCGAGCAAATATCAAAATCTTCCAAAAAAATGTCGAGTGAATTTACAGGTTTGTGGTTGCATTCTTTTAAGTTGAATTTCCAGCTTTTTAAGTAAATGGCAGTGGCACCAATGTCGTCGTTAATGTATTATGTACTCTGTATATCGTTTGCCAGGAGGATGAATCGAGGAAGCTTGTTGCGAGGAAGTTTTTGTCTTCCTATATTAGTTAAAATGCGGAAGTATATATAAATCTATGGCAAGCAGGTCCACCTGTCAGTTATTTTCGGAGATATAATTGAGAGAAGTGCAATTCATTATGCATGGGATGGGGTGAAACCCGATTAACCTTGCAACGTTTCAAGTGCTGGAAACGTGCTTGCAACGAGATACAAACTTAAAAAACAAACGTGTTCATAATTCACGAAAAGTTGAAAAAAAGTTGTTGTTTTTCCTCACTTTAAACCGTTATTTCCTTCCTTTCCGCAATAATGGAAATTTAACCTTTTGATCGCTAACCTGCTAAACGTAATGTTGCACAAAAAGGCATGTTGAATTGCCGCGTTAATTCGTGATAATGTAAGCTAAACGCATTTGACGCCCACGTTGACCCTAAAGAGGCAAATGTCCGTGTAATGGTCATGGACAGTAGGCATGTATTTTTGTTTGTATGCTTGCTAGAAGTTGGTGCTATGTTGTCATGGAATCATAAACTTATACATGCTCTGGAATTTAAAGCAGAATTTTTGAACGATTTTGAGCTGATTTTCGAAAGTATTTACTAGTAAATCAAAGAGATGAGATATGTAGTTATAACTGCTGTGTCATAAATATCTGGTTGTAATTACATATCTTGCCTCTTTGAATGTTTAAGTAAAGGATTCACTTTTATGCTGGATGAAATTGAATCTGAAAAAAGATTAGACAGCTGAATCTTAAGTTGAAAGGCAATTGTTTAATTAATAGTAGTTTGGTTATCGAAAATTAACTTGTTTTTCTGCCATTTGATTATCGAATTAAGGTCCAGTTTTACACATCTGTTACGTGTTCGTTTGTAAAAACTAATGTTGAAAAACGATTGACAATATGCCGGACGTGTATGAATGCTTCGACAGAATTCTAAGAAAATAATACACCCGGAGAAGGAAAAAAGTTGTTCTTTGTACCTTGTTGAAAGGCTGTTATTTTTAAGCAAAAATGTCTTGATCAGGTTCTGGAATTTCAATAACAAAATGACTTGTATCTCTGTTTTGCAAATCCATTCCTTCAGAATCGCAGTATTTTAATTTATGTATCTTCAGTACCTGTATTCCTTCAAAAAGTATAAAATTTCACTTTTGTATATAGATGGAGCACCCATTTATTCGACATTTCCTTATTTTTACAATTTTCTAATCGTCCAACATGCGTGTCTAATGTCGAATTCTATGGTGTTCAACATTATTGAATGTTAATGCAAGACCTCACCTTCGAATAAACCCCACAAAGAAATTGGCATGAA
Organism: Julus scandinavius; assembly: GCA_034696685.1. Taxonomy (NCBI): domain Eukaryota; kingdom Metazoa; phylum Arthropoda; class Diplopoda; order Julida; family Julidae; genus Julus; species Julus scandinavius. The sequence goes on along the minus strand of JAQGAE010000135.1, from coordinate 41,365 downwards.
AATATTTTTAAAAAAACCTGATTCCTTTGAAGAGTTACATTTAAAAATATGCTCTTCATAGTAAACGTTTTCTGACAAAATAACATGCGGATAGAAGTTAATGTCAGGGTTACAATAATCTTAAACACCCCTGGAGTAGTCGCTTTCTTCTCCAATAAAAGTGAAATGAGGGGGAACATCAAATGCCTGGCGTGAAATTAATTTTTCTACAACGGTTAAAAGGGTAAAACCAGATTCAAAGTGCGGGTAAAAGTTGGCGAGGAATATTAAAAGATAATATAAAAAAAATGCCCAGCTGCTCCCCCATTGAGAGCACAGGCCACAAGTTTGATGGTTGCTGGTTTTCCAAGATGGCGGCCTCTGTTTTTTTTTATTACCAAGCACGAACGAGCATTGACTAGCCTTTGACCTCGTCTCAGCTTCCTTTTACCTGTGTGCAGGTTAAGCGAAAATGCCATCAGAGTACACCTGGTTAAAGTGGGGGCAAAAACTATAAGAAAATCATTCAACATTTTTTTTTTTTTTGTTATGCCTGTTTTTAAGCCTTCAGGTGCTTTTCCTGAAAATACACGTCTTGAATAATTTGAAAATGGCAGTCGTAACGGAATGTTTGGGTGTTCTTGCCGCCCAAATAATCACTTTCATTTAAACCGACAACTATGGGAATTGTGGACTTGACATGAGCATTAAAAAGTCAAGGAAGTCGGAAATAAACGCCATGAATCTGCAGATTACCAAATAAAACTTGGAACATACACATATTTTTTTTGTATAAAGATTTATTGTGATGTTAGTTCTCCAGGTGAGCAATAAATTCTGATTACTCCTCAGTGGTGGCCATTTTTCTGTTAATGACATAGTATGACAGTCCAAAACACTAAGGTACGTTACCGAAGCAGTCTGCTGGAGTTGAAATAGTGGCATACATGTAGTGCATTTGGTGCACTATTGGCACTTGATCAAAACCTAATTGATTTGCCTTAATCCACATTCTGTTTTCACACCTTCGTGTTTGCTCTACAGGTAATGTAATCGAATGTTTTCTCAGAATAATTTGCGAACCGTGCACCTTTGCACCGTCTGGGGAAGGGGAGCACCATAGTTCAAATTTCGTTCACGCATCTAGTTGAGCAATCTACCATGTACTTTGGGTTCACGTTTTTCAAATCGAAAGAATTTTCAGTATACTAGGTAATATGAAAAATGCGTGTTAAGAGGTGATCAAATGAGATTTCACTATTTAGGGAAGCTGGACTTGGTAATTTTAAGACCTGTCTGCACGACTACGAATGGCGCTGGTTTAATTTATGATTATTATTTTGTGGTTTTGTGGTGAGTCTTATACTCAAAAGTGCTAAAATTTCAGAATGAGTCATGCTTGAAGTTTATCAGATTGCGTTCGTAGTTCTGAATTCTTGGAAAATGAAATTAGTTTTGTGTTAAAGTTAGGTGTTTGGTTGGCGAGTCATATATTTATCGACTAGAGTTACTACAACGGAAGATTCATGATCTTAAAGTTCGTATAACTTTATCGCATCGTTGGAGTTTTATGACCTGGTTAATCCACACTGAATCCCCTAATAAATCTTGCGTTTCACCCTCTTATAACCTCGGTGACACTTAAAGAGGTTATTTTCAGGCATGGTGACACTTGGATCGTATTTTCACCTATCTCATTGATAATTTGATATGAATATCAACCTTTGAAATTATCGTGTGTCACTGTATATTTGCTCGTGTTCTTATCGGACTGTTCTTTTCCCTTGAAATAGATTCCCAGTTTTATCTGAATTTATATTGATGTTTTCACTTCCTACTTTAGCGATTTTCGTATTGAAATGAGAGCATTAATGTATTTCCTGGGTTAGAAATGTCTGTACTGGACTCCCAGTGATGTAAAACTGCATTAATTGTTGTGTGATGTTTGGTATCTTGGGAAACCTTATAATCAGGACGAAAATCCCACGTTTGGCTTGTCAGCAGGTTTTTAAAAAAAATTCTTATTAAATATTTGTATAAGAATAAAAATAAAAGTAATTAGCACATGCTTAAACAATATTTTTGCTAATAACTTTTGAATTCAATACCCAAATTGAAGAATACAGAATTTATATTCATCAGAAATTGGAGATGTATGGGCTGTACATATCATAAATTGGAGATATATGGAATGTGCTTATCAGAAATTGGAGATATATGGGCTGGGGCCGCAAATCAAAATTGGAGATATATGGGCTGGGCATATCATGAACCTGGACATAAACAACTGTATTTACTCATTTATGACATGCTTGTTCATAAATGGTCATAATGGCTAATCCATTGTTGTATAGTTAGCTACTGCTACTCCAACAACAATACAAAGTAACTGCCAAGTGAGAGACCATTTGGAGGTGTTTATCCTTGGGCGAGTTGGCAGTTTCCAATCATATTTTGGAGGAAATTGCGAAAAATAGGCGTCGAGCACGCAATTTTTGAGATTTGACATTATACCAGCCATATGCTTGTACACGAATGCATTCTAATTATTGAATGCATGCTCATTATATATCACGCTATCCGAAAAATACATCACCTGGCCTTGATGGGAAGCCCCTGGTGGTCAGCTTTGAAAAGGATGGCGTGAATACATGCCATAAATTCGCCTTCATGTCCCGTAGCATCATAAGATTTCATCTCTTTCATTACCTTCAGTGGAAACTATGTTGATAAAATGTATCAAACGATATGAACGTTTTCCCCAAATGAATTCATGTAGGAATCTGGTTTCTTCGTATATTTTTTTTTATTGTAGTACTCCTGCCAAAAGATTGCAAGCAAGCTATGTCCAATGGAAGCCACAAATCCATATGTTTGTTGGGCTGAAGAAGCATATTCCTCCAAAGTCAACCTTCCCATATTGATCCAGACTTTCTAAAAATAGACTGCACCCATAGAGCTTGCTTGTAGAATCTATACAGCCTATAAATATGCCGGAATGTACTTGTGCCATAAAGTTGCTGAATGGGCATGGCGTCATTTGAACTGGATCTTTATTAGAAACTCCTGAAATTATCAATTAAAGCTACGAATTTGCCAGTGTTTGCAGAGCACTCTCAAGGTTTAATCAAAGCGTTTTTCTCATTAGATCTGTTAGTGTCGAGGTTAATGTCAGACTAGGGGCAACGTCAATGGATAGTGACCTCGTGGGATCCACTATATCCGTATCTCCAATAAAAACACCGGGCCATGAAAATCTCCAGTGAAATTACATCAAAGAATTATCATAAATTTCATATCATTTGAATTCCACCATCATTGTCATTATGGCGACGACAATGATGATGCCAATGTCAACAACATCAAACTACACCAATGTAATATACAAGTATTAGAACTTGTCATTGATAATTCATGGAATTGTTGAACTAATTGCCATTTTCAGTCGACAGTTTTCAAGCAATTCCTGTCAGATGAATTTTAAGTTGGTTTCGTTGTTAGTGTCCTAATTTACAGTGATGTAACGACTAAGTGTTGGTTAATTAAAGTTTTATGGATCCTCAGAGATTACCTTTACGCCTTAATTATTGATTAAACTAGAAATGCGCTCAAAGTGCACGACTTCAGCTTTAATGTAACATTAAACACAATTTATCTATGTAGTGACTGACGGTCTGGGCTGCTCAATTTCTGCCCTGATTTCTTTGTAAAAGATCGGTATCCAAAATTGCATGCCATCGCATAACGAGAATATCTCTTCCTTCGACTGTAATCAATTAACCTAGATATGTGAGGGAAAAAATTCTGAAACATTTGCCATGGAAGAAAATCTGATAAATTAACATTGTGAAATTAAATATAAAAAAAATGTTTCTTTTGTTAGAAAACCTTGGTTGTTACAGAATAAGAGCGCACATGATGCTTCACGGGGGACAGTGGAAAGATAAGGTGGGATTCCCAAGGATCTTTATCTTAATTTACATCCTGTGATATTTCTTATACTTTGATATCAAACACCTTATCATTCACAACTAACCTACTTAGTAACAATGTGCTGAAATTATGACCAAAATTTCAGCGCTCTCACGCAGGTGTATCGATCAGGGAAGGAGTAGACCTGAATAACCATATGGATGACATCCATCCTATTGATCACAGTATCACATGATGCAGGTGAAATGTGCACTATAAAGGGTAACGAATAGGAATTCTAACAATGCTTTTCTATTAGGCTAATGATGGCAAAAGATGCAATCGAGACATTATACCCAACAAAAACTCCTACGAGCCATTTGTGAAATTTTGGTTTAGATGAGGTTTGATGAAAGCTGGGCTCTATACTTAAAATCGATTTGTGTTTAGCAAATAACGATCTACGTGGTGACCGTTCATTCGGTGGACATTGACTTGACACAGGTTGAAGGACCTATTTATGGTGTTATGTTCGTATTTCACAAAATGTGTAGTGAATTGAAAGCTTTATACAGTTTTAGTATAGAAGTTAATTTTCAACCATTTTCAATCGTTTTCAACTTGGCTTTAAAAATATTGTCACACTCCAATTTTTATGATAGGTTTTCTCACATTTTCTAAATGTATAATAATATCAGGTTTTGAATAAAGTAGAATACGCCCTGCTATTAAACTGGAAATAGGATTTTTTGTAGGAATAACTATGGTTATGGTCTTAATGAACCGTTACATTTTCATACTTTTATAACACTTTGAATATCTTTAACGCAAATTTGCTTTAAAAAATCACTTTCACCAGGGTTGTCATATCAGGTGATTTTGACCATATGGTTTAACCACTTGCAAGTAAGCTAGGACTATAAATTTTTGTGAAATTTATTACGGCTAATTACCTAATCGACTGCCAAATTTTCATCAATTTTTTTACTATAATCACCTTTAAACACACTGAAAGAAAATTCAATTAAAATCACTGTCACATAAGTTGGCTTTGCCCATATAATTGTTTAACCTCTGTTAAACTAGAGATAATTTGTGATGCATTTTAAAATGGCTAGATATCCTGGAGCCTAGAGACATGTTTTAAAATCTATTGCACATATTTTCTGAAAGGTATTCCGTTAAAAAATGCATATATATATATTTTTAATTTGTGTGCTTAAACTAATAAATTTCAAATGCATATTTGAAGAAAAATGTCAAAAATGTCTTTGCTAAGAGTAAAAACCTACTTTATGGCAATTATTGTTGCCAGTAAAATTATTTAAGAATGCATTTTTTTGGTTTAAATATAGCGGTGATAGAATGTTTAACTTATTTCCTATATGTAACCAAGGCTAAACACGAAATGAAATAAATCAAATTGTGCCTCACCCGAATTAAATGGCCTGTGGAAACTTTATTTTAAATTGTTGACGACATTCCATATGTAAAAATAAGTGCTAAGCATGCATCTAAGTTTTGATTCATATTTGACCAATGTTGTTGTTAATAATTCCAGACATTACAAGGTCTGCTCTTACAAGGTTCACATTTTTTTCCTCTTATGCACTGCAATACTTTTAACGAGAATTGCTTTCATGACGGTAATAATTAACTTATTATTGGGGGATATTCCGCTGGGAAAATTCTTATACCAGAGACGTAATTATTAACAGAAAGCCGCTGAGATAATGGAAGTGGGCATGACAATACCAAATGTAAGATTTCTTTCATCCATGAAATAAACAACATGAACAATAGTGAGGTGGACACAACTGGGGCGCAGATTTTAATCCTTTTTCTAGCTTTGGTATGTCTAAAAGTAAGCCCTTTTCTGGTAAGTATTTCAAATGCATGTATGTACATTAGAAATGTTCTGCCACCATTGTAGTACTTTAAGAAGCTTACAGTTTCAAATTTAGCGAAATATCAGTAAATAAAGCCATTCCTAACATGGTGTATTATGGTTCGTAGTCGTAGTGGAAAATTCTCATCTCCTGAAATTTCCGCGTGTTAAATCGTCAGGCAAGTACAGATAACACTTCTGGGAATATGTGTAAACGAGCAGCTAGCCAAGCGAGATTTTATTACGATATTTATGATACATAAAACTAATTAAAGTTCTTTTTGTCTGTTATCATCGTGACATTCGTGTGTTGATGCTTGCATTGTGTCGAAGGAGCATTATCAGAAATTCAAACATTAAACATTGTTTACTGCAGTGAAATGAACTTGAAACTTTTTTTGTCAATTTGAGAGAAAATTTATTTCATGCTTAATATGCTCAAAGTTCAAATCATGTATCCATTATACAACTATGAGATGACTCACAGAGGGCTGATTTTGGCCCGCAAGCCATCATTAGAGAAACAATGAGTTCCTCATAAATAAAATAGAAAACTATCAGAACTTCGCATGTACTAATAGTTTGCTTACTTCAATTGACCATCTCAAGGAATTTTCGGTTCTTTAGGTTTTGTTTTGTGTGCCAAAAGCTGGCATAACTTGGTCCCAACACAACTTTTATGTTTTCACGGATATTCTGAAGTAGGACTTGATTTAATTACTTCATATCCATCCGAAGCATGGAAAAAGCAAGAAATTGTTTCCAGTAAAATGGCCTCTTGTATTCAGGTCAATTTCCATGCCGACACCTAAAATCAATCTTTGATTTAACCATACGAATATTGGTTGACCCGTGCTGTGTTTTATAATTGAAGGGTCGGAGGCTGAAGCATTGTCATACGGAATATAATCATGTTAGGTTTTTGGTTTGCCCAAGAAAAAAAAGCAATTCCCACGCCTGATTATGAGGGGTAGGTTAATTCATTTCACAGGAAAGTTCAGTTTTGACCAGCTGTTGAAATGATTTTGTAAATTGTGCACAAACCTTATCCTCGGTTTTTAGGTTATGGGGTGCCATATATAGTGGATTATTAATCCCTGAAGACAATAGCGCGTGGGGATTTTTCAGCTATTAAAGCTGTAATTCGAAGTTTAGTATTACAATGATTGCACATGCAATGAAAGCAATTTGTCTGGCCAGCGTTTCGTCATGCATATTTAGATTTTGTGTATGGTAAAGTTTATTATGGTATCTTTTTTAACAAAGCAAAATTTTCATCTTAAAGCCTGGTCTCCACCAAGACATACATTGTACCTAACGTATATACACGTTTTTACGAACATATGCAAAAAAGCTTGCCCTCCGGGTTTGTTTCAGCCGCCATTTTGTAAACATATGTAAATATCAAAATTGTACACCTATTAAATGTCTTTAATATCTGTACAATTTTGATATTTACATATATTTACAAAATCGCGGCTGAAACAAACTCGGGAGGGCAAACTTTTTTGCAAATGTTTATAAAAACGTGTGTATACGTACAATGTACGTCTTGGTGGAGACCCGGCTTAAAGAGTAATATTTTGCCAAAATATACAGTTTTTAGACTAAATATGGATTTTTTTTATCTAAATGCCCAAAACGTCAGATCTAGAAAGTTTTCTAATAAAACATTATGTGTCATTATATGACCAGTTTTACAAATAATCCTGGAAATAATTTTTGGGGAAAAATGAAATGAAACCATGTTTTCTAATAACAGATTTTCATTTAAATGTGATTGCTTGTCCTTAAATTGTGTCCAAATATGTCATTATATGATCATATATCCAAGTATACGTATGTCCATTTTTCTCAACCCGGCCATGTCCATGATTTGTTATATATCTATACAATGTATGCACACTTATTTCATAATAAGCGCCATATGGATAGTCAAATGTTTTATTCGATATTTTCAGACATATAGAAATGATTAGTATGGGGTATTACACAAGTATGACATATGTGCCCCTGCCATTTTTCCACCCGGGTGGTCTTTTGATATCGTATTGAAAAGCATTTCATATGAAATTTAATGTATCTTTTTTGGTGGAATTTTCCACTCTGATGTTGTTGGAAGAATAGTTTTGGGGGTCAGTGTTGTACTAAGACTGGCATTGACTGTCTTCTACATCCTATGGTAGTCTTACTCTGCATAACATTCTTGAGATCCGCATTTTAGTATTGACCTACAATGAAACAAATATTACCCATAATGGTTACTGGCCATGTAGGATTATTGCCGTGGCTAAAGATCGGGTAAGACCACTTCATTTTTGGGCACATTGTCGTAAATCTTTTTCCAATTCCATTTTTTGAACAGGCTGACCTTATTCACGATTATTTATTGTAATTTTCACAGCCATTTATATTCTTGTGTAGGTCAGGTCTTAATTACATTGTGAAAAACCTCGCTTTATAGCCTAATATTTCAATAAAACAATAACTTTGCTTTAAGTTGCGTGTATTGTAAAGGCATTACCGGTTGCGACGTTCTCACATTGACTGTCTGCAATACAATACAATGCCCCTACGTATCGCAGTCGTTCTATTTACAAATGGTTTTAATGGTAGCCATTCTTCATTTTGATTTACATTTTATGTTAATTGAGCGCAGGCTTTTTCTTTAATCGTTTTCAGGTCTTCTCCATCTATTGCTTTTTTTCATATGTGGGGCATTAGGTGAAGCTGCATGGTTAGAGGTCTGCAGTGGAAAAACCTAAGAATTGATAAAATACAACATTGACACTAATTTTAAGTGGGTCTTCTTGTTTTCTGTGAAAACGCATTGTCCTGAGGTTATTATCCGAGTAATTCACAAGCGTTTTCTAAAAGTAGGATTCAGCAGTGTTTTGAGAATGTTGGTTCCCATATTCAATTATCTCATGTTCTACATATGGAAGGATGGTTAAGCTTGAAAAATGTAATGGGAATATAACAAGCTCTGCGATGAACGACTGTTATCAATAATGTAATTTTTGTTACCCAATTTACTACTCGTTAGTGTGTATATAGTATGAAGACGGTCACTAATTTTCACCATGGACGTGTGACCGATATCCCTTATCTTAATTACTGAACCTGGGACATTGCAAACCCTACCTATCTTCGAGTTTCTCATACAAGATAGTTCTCTAAAATTGTGGTGACCTTTAACTTTGACTTGTCTAATCGTAGTAATGTAGATGGACGCCATAACAACTGGAGGTGCGTGTTTTCCACCTACCAAATATTTCGCTTATCTATTTACACGCTACAAATATGGATAAGCAATGCAATTTTTTTTAATATTTAATTTGACGTTTGTTGGCATTCATTGGAAATCAAACACCATGCTTTGGAAACCACTTTTTATGAGGTTTCACTTCACCACTCATTAGTTTTATCTGAACGTGCATGTTTCGTATATCAACTTTTGTTTGTCTAGCAACTTGTTGAATATTTAGTGCCGAGGGTTTTTGAATATACAATGTGGAAAGGTGTTATTAAGTGAATCTGGGTAAGGTCAAGGTGTCTCACCGGTCTTTCCAAACTTTCAGGAAACGTTTGGATAATGCCTGGTGAACAGTGTAAAAATACCCCAGACTTAGATGATCTATTATCTCAGGAAGTTGAAAAAATTTCTGAAAAGTTACACAAAGAATTCAAATATATTTTATATATCGTTTGTTGGCCATATACACATATATCTTGCCAATCTTGTACTATATGGTATACAGTAGGTCTATGCCAAAATATCACTCTGCATTCTTCTGCTATATGTACATGTGTATTGGCCATACAGTACATGTTTTCAGACATGTTCTCCTCACATGTCTGGCAGGAGTTCTATGTCGATGATTGAATAATGAAAAAGAACATGGGTTTGGATTATTGTTCCAAGTATCGCACATAATGTATATTGAAATACAGAAATAACATGATAATGGACTTTAACAGAAAGTGGATATGGATATGGATATATTGGGATTCATTCATGGGCATACATGATTATATGCATTTATGAACAGGTTTGCTTTAAATGGATATGATCATTTTTAATTTTCTCGCATTCATGTCATCACCATTTCTAAAACATCATGTGGATAGCACCACCGTTGATGTTACAGGAACTATTTTGAAAAGCTAATTATTTTTTATATCAAAGGTTCGTTACATCTACGCTGATATAATATGCCACCTCTGTGCTTTTCAAACACGAAAAGTCAACGAACGAACTTTTTTTTGAATATACATAATGTAGCTTAACGAAGATGCTAGAACTAGTTGAGGATACATGTGGGCAACTTTGGTGAATGTTGCAATTTCATATTTGATATTTTTATTAGAGATAAAAGTCCAGTGAAGTTAATGAGCTTTTCTATAGCTTAGTATATAAACTTATCTACTTGTGATGTGGGAGATGAGGATGAGGAAATAAAACGGGATTTGTAACCTCATGTGGAGCGACGTATGTGTAGACTTTTAATTGCCAGCCTGAACAGCAAAAAATTGTATATAATACTGTATTTAGGGTACCTCACCCGGGAGTTTTTAAAATGCATGCACATTATATTTTTAGAAGATCAACATTTTTGAGAGTTCAATACCTCTTAAGAAGCACACCATTTTGTTTCCGTAGGAATTAATATAACTTTCCATCTCAACTATATTATATCTGGTATATTGTTCCGGAAACTAACTTGGGATAATGTGTGTTAATTATCCAAACGGAGGGGCGATTTGAATTCCAAATTAGAAGACAAGACTAATGAAGGGGTTGAACTTATAAGATGTTTTTATTTTCACTATTTGATAACACATTAAGTAAGTACTTAATGTTTTATTCAGTTCTAAATAATGTCACAGTGTCACTATCTGCAATAGACATCATGGAGTTTGCTTTTTTCTTCTTCTCTGGTCTTTGATATAAATAATGAATTCAGCTAATATTTCCTGTTTTATCTTTTAACATGCAGTATTGATTTAAGATTAATATTTATGAAAGGGGAGTACTAGTGCAACTTTCATTATCTGCATCGTTTTTACGCATCATTAATGTTAAAAAAATTAGCGTATTAATTTCATTTTCTTTTTTTGCTTTCAGGTAAGCTAACAAGGATGTGCACGTGCATTCATTTGTAATGCATGGAGTAGCTGACGGAAATGGTAGATTTTCACAAATTTATAAATTTTATTATGAGGAGAAATCAATTTCCTGCATCAATATTAGTGGATGTGTATTTTACAAGGTGCCATAAATAGCAAAAACGTTTCAGGGCAATCAATGATTGCTCTACTTTAGCATCATATGATAGTTATGTGGACGTATTTAACTTGAGTGTTTTATGAGAAATTTTCAACTAAACTATTACAAAGTTGTTCTTAATTTTTGACCCACGTAAAACTAACTGACGCCGTGCAATGTAAATGGGTTTAAGATAGTATTTGCTGTACTGCTACCCATGAACTTCTTAAAATTCTGAGCATTCTTGAATTTCACCCACGTGCTCACCTTATAGCACTGTTGGATCATTTAGCCCTGTGGCCCCAATCTAGGTCATCACACGAATACTAATCTACCCATCTGAAAAGTGATTAAGAGCTTGGTGGCGCCATCTTGTCACACCCACCAGTGGTATCTAGCACGTCACAACATGGTTACGAACTGTTATGTTTGCCTTGACACCTAATTGCTACAGAAGCAAAGTTGGAGGGATACTTGTACGGAATAATTAATGGACAATTTTGTAGAAAAAGTTGTTTATGCCTTAAGTCTCATAATTAATCATATTAAAGTGGGATTTTGCCATTACTACCAGTTCCGGATTATGGGCATACCAGAGCATGGCCTTTTAAAATAAAAACATTTTGTCAAAATTCGAGTCCCTCTTAAATTTTCCTCTAGGAAACTTGTTTTTATGCTGTTGGTCGTTTTATTTCCTGAAAATGAACCCGTAGGAAATTTTAAGAATTTTAAAAGTGGTATGGATGAAACTAAAAGTGACGTCATTTGAAACCAAATTTTATGTAATTTTTTATGTTGTTAGAGATCTGGTACACGTTGACTTCCTAGCTAACGCTTTTTTAAATTTATAATTCTCTTAACTATTTAAATTAAGTGGTGAGATCATTGAACTATTAATCTGTTTCCTAGTGTGTGCAAAATAAGTTTTTTATTTTTTTTTAATAAGATTTGATAGATAATTATAAACAAGATGGCGGTCATGATGTTTATTCTCAAGTTTTCAATGTTGATAAAATCTTAAAATTATTTAGGCATATTTTGGTTATTTTGGTAGAAATAACCCGTCAAACATGTAGCTTAAATGGCCATCTTGAGGTGGAATCTAAAAACGAATTTCAACAGGAGATTATCATCAATAACTATGCTATCATCTGCTCTTATCTTTTATTTTCAATTTTTTTTATGGTTGGCTTGTTTTCCTTCTGCAGTGCAGGGTGGGTCTGGACTTGTGTAAAGTTATTATAATAAGCCTGCAGGAAATCCGCTTGTTAACCGTCCATTTTTGTATTGTTGTCACTGAAGACCAATGCTTGGGAGGTGGTTTTTCAGAGCTTGATGTGCAAAAGCAACCGCTTATTGCATTATGCAATTTTACCCTTATTTTTGGCTGATTATCACTGGATCAGGCCTAATTTCAACTCGAAATTGTTTAAACACGATTGCAATTTTAAGTATACATGATCTGGAATACCAATAACATTCAAATATAACTGGTTAGTGGCAGGTTATAAAATGACGCTATTCCAAACACGCGTTTTGGAATGACAGTTTTAATTTTTAATAGGATTGCGGAAGTACGGTGTTACATGTTAATGATACAAATTAGTATTATGCCAACTGAATTTTAAACGGTTTCATAAATACGTCTATAACTGTGCAAAAAATTCCAAAAACTGTCTATCCAGATAATTTTCTATATTAACGTTTCGAAAATATTCCAATATGTCTTTCATTTCAAATATTCTTTACTAACCAGTTTTTGAGAGAATTCAGAAGTTAAAATAAGATCATTCCATTTGTCCTTGTTTTTTTGAGTTTTACATGATAAAAACATCCATAACCATGTGTGGAAATTGCGTTTTCGGTCTACATAATTTATTTAAACCATAAGTGTTAACCTAGGCAAGTAACTCATGGTTGAGACTATAGTCAATGTGAAACTTGACCATATTCAACTGCGCTTGTACGACAGTACGTGATATGTTTACGGTATACTCTACCATTACAGTAGAAGTTCGTTAAATAAATTGGCATGGTTTCACCATAAATGTGTCTGCAATGCCGGAAACCTAGCTGAAGTGTTTATCAATGGTGTAAAATCAGGTAAAAACGAGTAGGCTGGAGGTCATTCCGGTTTGCACCTTTCATTCCATTTCCTCTTCATGAAAACAAAGGATTTAGAGGTGTTGATTCGACTATCAAAAGGTCCTTTTTTATTGTTGGGCCGTTTGACAAAGCCAATGCTGGGCTAAATAAACGCCCACCAGACGGAGGGTCTCCAAGTAGAATTCCGGTACAAGACATTGTGTCATTTGAGGTTTGGAAATCAGACAACCAATGCATCCGCCATGTGTTTTGGACCAACTCTGTTTGCAGTTAAGGTGGGATACTTGCAGACTTGAAATCACATTATCTACTAATATAAAGCAAGATTTGTTAAAACTTGTTTGGTATTTGCAAATATTTTTACAAAAATGTTGGGTTGGATGGTAAATATTTTGGTGATGGCAATCATGCCTTCCACAAATAAAGAATGGCGATATGCATCCCAACATACACATAGTATTTATATTTGTACTAAATTTGGAACTTGTACTAGGCATTTAGCTGTGATTAATCTGAATTTTGTTAGATATTAAATTATTCTTGCTTTTGATATTAAAATCCATAATATGTTGGTGAAGGAATCTATTTTGCTATTTCTTTTTGATTAAATTTGCAACTTGTATATTGAATTTATCTGTGGTTAGTCTGAATTATGCTAGATATTAAATAAAACATTCTTACTTTTGCCACTTTGATCCATATCCAATAGACATAGACAAATATTTAATCTCTTTTCGTTCATTTATGGTTGATTTAATTCAGTTTGTTCGTATCCATATTGATGAATCATGCACTTTTCCTTCCGATTTTCTGTTTTATTTCTTTGGATAGTGAATGAAGGGTTAAATAACAATGAGATTTTCTGTGATGGGAAGTTCCGGTGGCTGCGAACTTGAATCTATATCCGTTATGCATTATGCACATGTACTTATCCGTGAAGGCCTGACTCATCTGCTTGACAAAATTGCAGTAGTGTACCTTTTTCGTGTGTGCAATTGATACTTAGCATCATTTTTCAGCTTAATTGGTACGTGATTATGTGTCAGTGATTAACTACTGCATGCATGGGATCGAATTTTGGCGGAGAATATTATAGGTATTCCATTTTTGAATTCTAATATGACCATGATTGTTGCGATTAAGCTAGCTGTGATATGAAAACGAGGTTGTTTACGATCATCATCTTGGAAATAATAAGGAACATCAATATTTATAACGTGGGGCTATCATTGCATTTCAGTTTAGTTATCGTTTTGAAGTGGAAATTCATTAACAAATTGATTCTGGGTTGGTTTTGCTGTCTTGATAGGGCTGTTTTAAAAAGATTATAGCACAGTCTATAGCAAGTTTAGGCTATCTTTAGATAAAATTCTTGTAATAAACCTTGAGAAAAAAAATCCAACTAGTATAAATATACAAATGTAACCATAGTAAGTACCTTGAGATTTTTGTGGTTCAATGAAGTTATATTAGTTATATTATGTGGAATATTAACCTTCAAAATGCCAAACCCTATAGGGAATAAAGTAAATTAGCAACGACAAATTAGTAGTTGCATTTCAACCTTGCCATCGGGATGTCCGGGTTCGGTTCCCATGCTTTTTTAAAAAATATGTATTTTCTTTTTTTGTGATAAACATAGGCGAACGTATAAGACTTCGCAAAATCGATTAAGAAACAAATACTGTATTATGCTTGTTGTTATGATAAAAACTAAAATAACAATACATTCATTAAATAAAAGTTTAGTAGCCTGTGGTAATCAAGCGATGGGTTGTTATGATACGCTGAAATGTTTTTATGCCAGTAGATGTGGGTATTTTGAGCAGTTCTTTATAGTTCATATCTTGTAGGCATTTTTGACTTTGTTAGTTTCTCAAAATTGTACAGCCGCCAAGCAGCTTTTACTTCCCAATCGATAGATTCTGGTCTGCATTTGAAAATGCCGTATTACTGCAAATGCTGAATTGCAAAATTTCATAAGTCATGAAATAAATGTGTAGCCAGTGCTTCTACAGTTAAATGGTCTTTGTACGAGAATATTTTGCACAAATACGAGCACACATAAGCCACTGAAGAACATCGATTCTTACAAGAAGCTGGTTTTTGTTCTATGAAGCAAATTCTTTTTTGTGTGTGTGTGTGTAGTTTTATGCAGATGTTTTCTTTATCCTCACTTCTCATTTTACCAATTTGAATATTTTGCAATTGTATTTGGGAGCTTAAGATCTCTAATGGATTAAACCCCAGTTATATGTGCAATGAGATGCTTTCTCTATTGATTTAAATATAATTAAAGACGCATTTCTTACCAGTATAGGCTCATTTTCACAATACTCTAATGAAATCTGAGACGATGTTAAGAAGTTCATTGTGTTGCAATCAAATAAGAATGCTTCTTGATTGCCTTTTTCCGAAGAATAAGCATCATCTGGTGAAGTTATTCGGGTTCATTGTAAATATGATTCCTAATTTATTCATTTTTCCTTTTATAATTAATTTACAGCTAGATATTATAATTAGTTTTGCTGCAGTCTTCCAGATATTGAAAATTAAATTGCTAATATTGTGAGGATCATTTATTTTTTTGTTTTTGGTCCTAATTTTGTTAAGGCTAATTATATTCCTAAATGTGTTACCTTGAGATGTTGAGATTTCCAACTCGTAAATATCAGTTGCTATTAAAATGCATCCTTCCTTATTGTTAAATGTAGTTTGCTCCTCCTGTCATTAATGAGTTTGTAATTGTAACACGATAATAATCGTAGTTTAGGTGTAGGCGAAACTGTAATTGGGATTTAATTAATTGCTTTATAACGCCCCTGGATTAGGCAATATTGCCAAGTCTAATTAAACAGCTATTGCAAATGTTAACGTCACCATATTTAACGAGCGTGTTTCCTATGCAATTAAATTGCTGTTTTAACATACGCAATAAGAAGTTCTCATACATTTTATACTATTGCATGTATATATCCAAGACCTATGATAATTCACACAATTAAGAGCAAGGGTTTCCCAGCCTGACATGTCGAATTCGATGTCAGGTTTTGTCTTCGACCTTCCTTTACATTCATAAAATTTCCAATAACATTTGAGATTTTCAAATTACTTTTCTCTGCACACAGGCAGTTCTGTTTCTTTTCAATATGCACATTCGATGTGGATGGTGGTGTTGAAAACTGTTACAAATTGCCAATGTCATTCATTGTCTCTCCATCTTGTATTAATAACTCTGGAAAACCTCCAATGTCAGTTGTTACAGAATAATCGGAGTCAAATTTCCATAGTTGTCTATGTCCTCATTCGGGTTGTTAATAATGGCTTGAAAAGCAAGCTGTTTAGAACTAACGTTTAACAATTTCAGTACATTGTTAATTTAAAACGTATTTACAATTTCAGACATTAACAGATTCTGATAACTATTTGATGATAATATAGTTCAAATTCTTATTTGATTGCAAGACAAGGAACTTCTTAACTTCGTCTCAAATTTCATTATAGTGTTGTGAAGTCAGGTGAGGCAGGCTGAGACCTGCAGTGCCTTAAACTAGAACATAGTTCAAATTCACTGATATTTAGACCGGGAAAGCAGTTTTTGTAGTTTCCGATGCAATTTGCAACTACGTATGTATGTACTTCAATGCGAATCCCGATCCCCTAATTATATTTTCTCATCATCCTGTATATTTAATGTTTTTTTTTTCTTTACATTTAAATATTTTTGTAAATTTAACTGGTTTTTCAAATGGAAATAGGTTTCTGGGTAACTCCTATTCTAATTGAGCATCCGGTAAATTTCTCTGGTAATTATTTGGCAGGATCGCCAAATTACCCTTTTGCATCGTACATGCAAACGGTGATAATAATTGGATTTATTTATGCCATGGATATAAAAAAGTATACAAAAAATACTTTGCGTGCGTACATGTGATTATTATCAAGTACAATATACCTACAATTGTCAATTTTTTGTCGTTTTTCACTCTTGGATTTCTTTACTGGATTAGTTGTTACTGATGAAGTCATCATGTGTAATTATTGAAATTATCGGTGAAAACATATTTGGAATTATTCCGAAATTTTATACCTGGTTTCATCAGTAGCTTAATCTTCCAAACTTGTTCTTTGCAAAAATCTTATTACATTTGGCTAAAAGTTAGCTGATGGCTTCGACCTCTTAACAATGTTTTATTATTTACAAATGTTTGAGTTTTTCGTCCAGGTTGCTGGATGTCACAAGCGTGACAAAGTTGTCATCCGGAACAGGTTTCCTTAATTATTTCTTCCGACGTTCAGTTTTTTTTTATATCACTTTTATGAAAATTTCAGGCTTGCGTTAGTTTTATAGCATTCTGTGTCTCAATTTTGGTGAATTTCGCTAAGGTTCATGGAAGATGCATACATGCGGCCATTTTGAATTGTAGTTTTTTTTTGTTTTGTTTCAGTCCCTTTTTGGATTTCTGCTTGGGTGACTTGAAGTCAAGGTCTTTTCTTTTGTGCGTCTACGCTCTTATTACTATTTATGCCAATTCTTTGCTCTATAGTTGATATCCTCATTTAATAACTTCCCTAAGCTTGGCCAAATTGCGTTATCCTGCACCATTGCTTTAATTGTGCCCTGTTTGGGCGCTTTGCCATGGCGTGTTCAACTGTCATTTTGAATTTCATCTTCTGCATTAGTCTGAATTGAACAACGGATATATTTTTAATCTATGATCAACTTTAATTAAAATTATTACAAAGTGCTAATCAGAAAGGAGTAAATGATTAAACTAGTACTGGATATTGAGATTACATCTTTCTGGCATAATGAATATTCAGGTGTTACTGATAAGCTCAATGGTAATTTTGAAAGAATTATTCACGCATAATTGTTTCAGTAGGGGTTGATGGGAGTCTTGACGCGTATCCACATGTTTTATACTTAAAAAACTCTTGACGATTTCTTTTCAGATTGTACTATACTCCATTTCTCCAATTGTTGGGTTTTTACGTTTTCATTCAACTATTTTTTCTTCTTTTCCTAGTCATTGTTCAAAGCATTCTTCCCTCAAAAAAGTTTTTTTTGAAAAAAAGGGCCAAGAAACAGCTCTTTATGTGGTTATACACCTTGTTGTCAATGAACTTGGAAACATTTTGATTCAGATCAAATTGAAAGTGAGATTTGATTGCGTTTTCACATATTCCTATCACAGTTATTATGTGGAAATATTGTCAACACGATGAAGTTGTCATTGATATGCAACTTATTTTGAAATGTTTATTTTATGAATTACAAAAGAATGTATTGTGAAAATTCCATGTAATGCATTGGTGCCACTTGGATTCAGACAATACTTTAACATATTCCATGTAAACTAATTAATGGTTCAGTTAACCTTTACAATAAACGAAGAATAGTGCAATCCAACACGATCAATTTATTTTCCTTTACTCAATTTTGGTTCGCAAATAGGCCAACTATTAAGTTGTATTATTTGCTTTGGATTTTGCATTTTAATAGAAATGGGTCAATTCTAATTATCTTGGGTTTTAATGACCATTATAGTTGCCATTAATGCACACACATGGTTGGTAGAGTATTGATAATTGGTCTTTTTTTTTAAAATGTACTTTTCAAGTTCTTAGAAGATAAAGTGTGTATATAATTGTTCACCAAACATGGTCAGACTCGTTTGTTATTTAGTTGACAGAATACGTTTAGTCCAGTTTAATAATTAGTTTACAAAAACATAAACACAAATTATATTACTGTTTCTGATAACATCTGCCTAGAGGCGAAATAAATGATTGAAGCATTTATCTACCAATTATTTATATTCATATTGCAAGTATACATTTTCATGGTCCTGAACAATGATCTCCACCCTTGCTTAATTGAGCTCTGGGTCGTCGAATTGTATTTTTTGAGCAATTTTTCTGAACCTGAGAGTAGGGCACTAAGTTGAATTGATGGAGGGGATAAGGATTCCCTTAATGATGTAATTGTTCACTCAGCATGGTTAGACTCGTTTTGTTATTTATTTGACAGAATACGTTTAAGCCAGTTTAATAATAATTAGTTTACAAAAACATAAACACAAATTATATTAATGTTACTGATAACATCTGCCTAAAGGCGAAATAAGTTATAATTACCAATTATTTAAATACATATTACAAGTATACAATTTATGGTCCTGAATAAAGCTCTCCACCCTTGCTTAATTGAGCTCTGGGTCATCGAAATGTATTTATTTGGACAATTAGACTGGACCTGACAGTAGAGACCTAAGTTGAATTGAGAGAGGTGAAGACTATCCTTAATGCTTTTCATATTGAAAAAAAATATAGTATGCAGAGCATACAGTGTTGTTCGAGGTATGGTAAATGTTTGGATGAATTAAATTGTAGTGTTCCACTGGTAAATTTGTACAGATAATGTTTTACGGTAATGGATACATGTGTGGTGGCTAAAACTTAAGATTCAAATTATATTGTAAACTTGTGCACTGAATCGTCAAAGCGTTTACCTGTGATCTGAATAAACTCGCCATCTTTATAAAATTAGGTTTAAATGTGGTAATTAAATGGCAAATATAAACGGTACACAAAAACAACACCTCATTGTGCGGAACGAAACAAAATTGTGTTATAATTTTTGACCCGTAAAGAAAGCCAAACCGATTAACATTTCTTATTTATGAAAACCACGCCATAAAATTTGAAAAGCAATGAAGATTATATATAGACACTCATAAATGGAGTAAACAGAACGATCAATAATAATTTGTGCATATCTGTATGACCAACCAAGTTCCGGATAATAACTTGCAAGATCTCAGCTTGCTGCCCATGTTGCTGACAGAAAAATAATTGGATATTGTCAGTTTTTGGAAGATATTCAAATCAACCGTTTCCACATGAAGTAATTAGTATTCGATGTGGTTTTTCATCAGCAAAAAAAAGACTGCCGCTGTGCAGGTTAATCAAATCTGAGCATAATAGACCAGTTCAATATTTTTTCCTAGAAGTCTTATGCAAATTTTAGAATTTATCAGGAATAAATCATCAGAAATGTCAACTGTTAGTGACGTAACAAGTTCCGATCACCGGTTTTGATATAGAAACCTGATAATTTTTTTAACCTTTTTAAACAATTGGTAGTTTGGCAACTGTTGCATGTAGTGCCATCTCTAGTCGAACATCACACACTGTTTAAAAAGATAGACAAAAACTGAAATTTGGACAAATAGCGTAATTGACACAGGATAATTTATGATTTACAGAGACCTGCATAACCAACCAATTCGTCTAATTGTCATCGTGTAATTAATTGTAGACTTGGATTGATGAATGCCTAGAACTGGCTCCTGCAGGCTATGTTAGACATTGAAATATTTTCAATGCCATTATTATTCCAACCTATTTTTCTTATAAAGAAATATGAATACAAATACACCGATCTGAAGTGCCCTCGAGAAATAGCACTTGATCTGTTTCGGTTCCACCCTAAAACAATAGGAATCCTGACTTCTTGCTTGTCCCACTTGTAACACTTTCTCCAAAATGCAACCCAGTAGGTCTTCCCATAGCCTTAATGCATCTTGGGTGTGTATCTAATTTAGTTTTCCACTGTTTTCAAAATTCGTTTTGGTTTCATTACAGCCCGCCCAACATGATATATAGCATGGTGATTCATTTGTTTAATCCAAGTGCGAGGCTGTGAAATTAAATGCGTCTGCTTGACATTGACGTCACATTCCTTTGCATTTTTTTCTGAAATTTCCACTTTATTATTCTCATTGAAGCCTGCAAATTTCTCGTTGGCAGTGATTCGGAAGGTAGAACAAATAAACTCACGATTTCACTGACGTGCAAAGGATTTTCAACTATTCTAGATGTCATGGGGAAGGATCGACATATTTTCAGTTTTGAAGAAACTGTTTACGAGGCGTATAAACCTGGCCTCGTTTTTACTTTTAGTTAAGGTGGGCCTTCGTGATGGGCCCAACCCATGGCCTCATTGTTTTCCACAATGTTGGGTCGGTTGGTTATTGCTTTTTCATAACAGAAATATGTCACATTCTTCACGAATAATATTGAAAAGGATTATGAACTTGAATAAAGTTTGCCAAATTTCATACTAAATGTTACTAGATCGTGATAAACACATGTAATAATCTTATTCACGTATCTGCATATGTAGTATGTTCCTGTTGGCGCCGATATTGATTTGCATTTGACGTTGTGATTTTAGTTTAATCTGACCTCCATCCAATTAGTATGAATAAATAAAATTTGAAACCTTTAACATGCTCCAATTTCAAAACAAATTAGCCTGTCATGGTATTTAAAATCACATGACATTTGCTGTCGATCAGCACATTGTCCTTGTTGAGTTTGAGTTAAATTTGTACATTTAAGGTTTTTTGTGATTGTAGACGTGCAGCTACATTTGTAATTCAGACATCTTCCTAAACACGTCCTTTGCTTGCAGTCGACCTTTTAGTTTGGGCTGACCCTTTGAATTTTAATGGCACTATTTCTTAGAGTAACATATTCATTTGCACCTTAAAATTCCATGTTAGTGGCTCCAACTAAGCCATCAGGGTTAATTCCTAACGCCCTTAGGTTTCACCCACATTGTTTTCAACAAACTCGTGTACGTGAATTTAGCAGATATTTTTTCATATAATTACACTTAGCAGACCATGATTTTTTAACAGATTTTTCAGCAGAATGCAGTTTATAATTTGAATACATGTAATTGCAGGCAAAATACTATATCTTGATTGTATAATGCACCATTTCCGGCTGAAAGTTGCAATTACGAATCCTTTGTTCTTTGTGTGAGAAAATTTTGTGCAATGTTGGTTATATTACAGGTGAGATTTTTGTGCGTTGAAAAAATGTGGAGCATTACTTGCTCTTGAAATGCTATATCTCGGGTCGTCTGCAATACTTCAACTTTTTTGTCTGTGTTAAAAAAAGTAACTCTTTACAATGCCAATCTTCTTACATTTAAGAATAGGGTAATTTGGGGGTTCAGTTGTACTTATAGTGCCTTGTTGGACTATCTTTGTCAAATTTTAAGTTTTCTTTTAAGCACGTCTTTTCCCAGTCGCTGCTTGATAGGGTGCGTGTGCGAAATTCATTGTTGTGTGCTGGAATACCCTTGTGTATACCTACTTTTCTGTCCCCCCTTAATAACAAAATCTCCAATTGTTTCTCTACAAGACATTAATAATGCCCATGGCGGATTTTGTTTCTAAAAAATAGCTTTACATTGTGTTCATCTTGCTACTTATAAGCTACGAAATGTATATGTAAAAGTCTCAGGGTTATTTCTAAATATATACATCCACATCACTCTACCATGCCCACCAAATGTTTCATAATTACACTTGTCTTTAGCATCGCTTCTGGGCTTATTGCCCCTGAATTATAGCCAACTGAGTATATTTTTTTGCCTGAGATATCGCATGTGATCAATCATTTTCATGAAGTTTAAATAGTTAATTTAGCCAATTTGAAGAAGAAGAATATTTGAAGAGTAACGATTGCTAAATAAGTTTATATGTGTAAATCTCATCATTTTGAAAATTGGAATGAAGTTTGATTATTGGGTTTTGCAAAAAATAAATTTCGATTAAATTTCAATTAATTTCTATGGAAACCTTACAAACCATAATTGAGGTGGGTTTAAAGGGTTCGAGGATACCGTGTTAACCTGAGGCATAGGCAAAGATCTGAATTTGAGAAACATTGCTAATTATATATTGTGTCTCTCCTTTTTGCCTGAGTGAGTAGGTCATACTTGTCACACTTTGTGGACTATAAAAACCTACGATAATCACAGCCAAAATGGCAAGTAGTTAAACTGATTAATGGCTAATTAACGATTCCCTTATTTGAAGCTGTGTAATTACAGGGTAATGTAACCGCAATGCTGAGAAGAACTGCAAAATTACACGAGCATTGGACCAAAAACCAAATCCCTGTGTTTAAATTTAAATTTTCTCTCAATTCAAAAGCTTAACTGGTTGAATGATGTAATTTATGAAAGCTGAAATAAATGTATTTATTTCTTCTAGGCTTTCATCAATCATTACTACAAGTTTTAAAATATTTATGATTTCGTGGAATATATATTCTCTCTCACACATTCTTATTGTTAAAAATGCAACTAATAGGTTTTTTTGTATTGTGATGTGGGAAAGGCAGTGCTGCATACAATATACAATGTAGAAAATTCAAAAAACTTTGTCAACAAAATTCTGAAAGCAGTTTGACTGACCTAACCCTTTGAGCCCTGTTTACAGAACGTTCAATTATGTGAGTGAATTTGGGAACTTTTTTTGAACATTTCCTGCAAGTGAAGACAACAGGTTTTCCAAGCATAGTTAGCAACCCCGCCTACTGATATTAGCATTGTAACGGTGATGAGCAGGAAGAAGTTGAAAACGTCCATATGATGGCCTCCCTGTGGATTTCTCTGCTGATATGCAATTAACGTTACCTTTGAAGCAAGTATCTTTTCATTAATATATCAACAACTACCTGTAGATGGGAACCTAGACAAAAAAAAAACGTGCACTGAAACGTTTTCAAGATGTGGCATGCACAGGCTCTTTGGTTAATTTTTGAAATTTTGGTGCGCATACGTGGAAGTAGTGAGCTGATAGGCAAAAATGTCATTACTGCCTACAACCTTGGTGCCACTCTGAACTTTGTCAGCACTATTTTTGCGTTGACGATGGTGTGACCATCAGCATATTTCTTCATAACCATTGGGATTTTTACAAGTGTGTACATCAGTAGATTGTAACAACTATGTGAAAGTAAACGAGAAATGTGTTTGCTCTGATTAAAAATTTACACTTTTACAGCTGATACAGAAGTTTTTGGAATTAATGTTGCACGTAGCCCACTGTAGTAAACTATCACTGCATATGCGTCTGCTTGACGGCCATCTTGGTTACCCAATTGAAGTGCCAACTCTGTGTTATCAAACTGAGAATCAATTCAAGGCTTAAGGTTGGGAAAAGTTTGAACCTCGTAAACAACACTTAGATTGAAACCATTTGTCCAAATCCAGGAAGGGTATTAGGATTAGTTTTAAATATTTAAACCAGTTAATTTGAATAATGTTTTGACTTCATCCTAAGTTTGACTCGCTAGGTGACAGTTTTCATTTAAAATTGTTGAAAGATTCAGTCCACAAGATAGGTTGTTTGGTCATTGAATCCTTGATCTTATATAACGCCACCTTAGATCCTTTGTAGATTGTTCTAATATACTTAGTTACATGTAGTTACCTTTCCAGTCCAGTTTTTTTATATTGCACCTGTTTTTATAGATATTTCCTATATCAAATTGGCTGTCAATTTTTCGATGAGTCATTGGAATTCAATTCATTCCCCCCAAAAATTTGAATAGAGAATTTCTTGTAAGAGGTGCCGTTCCTTGATTGGAGGTGCTAAAGTTGCCAGTAACCCTATCTTCTACCCGTGGGGGATTTCATTCACCGAAAATACAAGACAAGCTTGATTTGGAATGAAACGGTTCACCTTTCGACCCGTTCTTTCTAGGCACCGTTTTGACGCTGATTTTTACAAGTTTAGTATTCATGCACAAGCTGCTTGGTTACTAATATCCATGCCTGTTCATCTTAACTTGTTGATGCTGATGAATCTTCCACAACTTGCCCACAAACTCAAAACTACCCTTAGTGTCATTTCCTGAATTTTTTAACAGTTCATTGCCAACGTTTGCACCCACAGAGTCACCTACAATATATAATGCTTAAATTGTAAATGACTACAAGACCTTGCCTTATTAGTGCAGTATTTTTATCGTTTTCCACATTTCTTCCAAATAGGGGATTGTGGAAAATTTGTTAAATCATTTGACACTTCAAGTTGGGCCATGCAGAGTACATTACATATGTATACTACTATTTGCATATACAATACCGTTAAAATGCAGTATATTGGCAAAATGTTATTACCTGTTTTATTGCAGAATTTTATTTCTGTTTTAAATCTGCTAGCAACTAGGATGTATCGTGATTATCGAGACCTCAAATTATGTCTATGCTAACTGACCTGTCAACAGTCAACCTGAACTTTCTACTTTTCTGCTTAAATTTAATGTCACTTAAGGAAGAGATTTAACTCATGTCTTAAGTCATCTGAATTGGTAAGGTACACTTAACCTTCTTTACTTGTAACATTGAATTACTCTGGCAATGATAGAACCAAAACATTCCAAGCAAAAAAAAATTCATTATTTTTTTAATGTTTTTTTATTATTATCTTGCTGTTCCTTTGTGTTGTTTTTAATTTATTCAATGTTGCTAGCGTGATGGGAATTGGGGGAAAGATTGAAGATAGCAAGTCAGGGAAAATGGAGATCCTCCATTCTGTATCAGTTGCAGACAATCTGATTGTAAAAGGCAAGTTTTGCACCATGAAACGAAATAAGGTAATCGTTGTTTCATGCGTTTGCCCCATGGGCATTGTTTATGGCAAAGTGATGAGGTCTTTTGCTGGAAGATAACAATAGAGTGTTTTTAAGTTGCAAGCGAAATTCGGAAACTGGCCAAATGGCAGTTATCGGTGAAAATCCTTTGCATCCACGTTGAACATACTATAAACCTGAACTATATCTAAATTGTAATGAATGCAGAAAATTCTGAATACAACACTGTAAAGGCTGTAAAAATGGTTTACTTAGATAATGCTTATCCGTAAAAAAAATTGACAACTATAGACCATTTTAGAAACAATGTGATACAACTATACGCACTTTAATGTCAACTTATGAGATAAATAAAAGTATAGATCCGCATAGAATGCATATTTCAGATTTGTAGTTGGGAGTCACGTACCTTTTAAAATAAATTGTTTGTACTTTTAACCATTTTTTTTTAAAATCTGTAGGATGTCCAAAATTTATATTTTTACCACAAAGATGTTTTTAATTTAAATTTTGTGAAAAAGTTTGTCAGCTCCTTAATTTTAAACTTTGAAGTTGGTGAAATTATGAAAACATTTTCCAGTTTAGTCGGCATGGGTCGTTTTCTCCTTCTCTTACAGGTCATAGTGGCAATATGGCGCCTCCCTCACTCCATAAAGCACGATTTTTTTCAGAATCTTAGCAGGCTTACCTTGTCTTTGCTCTGCAATTCTTAGTTAACCGCATGGAGTAAGCTTGGTTTTTTATTTTTTGTTTTCCCTAAGTTTTTTTTTTAAAGATTTTCTAAAGGTTAATAACACTCAGGAATCATGTTTACTTATCTTTTTCTGTTAGAAAGTATATTTTATTGCATAACTATTCATAAACATCATGGAAATTCTAAAATATTACAAAGGTAAACGTAGAACAACCCTTTTGTGGTATCGCTTTGGGTTATTTTTTTGAGTTCATAAAGGTTGTGAGTATTCTACAAGTTGGTTGATTTTTTTGCGTCCAAAATTAACGTTACCACGAATCACTATAATCTTACTATTTTTTTTTTTCGAATTTCTTTATAAATTAGTCTGCTATCTACATCCATATAATAGCCTATAGATTAAGAAAAACTCGATGTTTTTAATGCCAGGAATAAACATTTTCCGCTTGAGTTCAATTTCATATTTAAAATTTTCTTAGCACATGTGTAGGATATGTGATCGTGTACTTAGATGTGAGTGCAATGATTTAAATTCATTGCATGAATGCAGATGTAGTTGTTGATAACAAGTTGATTTTAGCATGTTTATGAAGGTATTGAGAGTAAAAGCATCAAATTATAGACTCGCTATTCCCTCGAACTGCCTATTTTGCATAATATATAATGCATCAGGTTTAGGTGGCTTAGGGTATAGTAGCTTCCAAAATGGCTTAAAGTTTCGGAAGCTTTATATGTTGTGTTCGCTCTCATTTTTAAGTATTGAGCTCAACATCCTATTTAGGTTTGGAATAGGTGACGATTGAAACGTTTAAATTTTCTTCTAAATGCAGTATATACTTGTACAATATATGGAAATGCATTGCAACTGCCAAGTAATAATCGCAGATTCCCAGTAGAGATGCCAACGATTTGATTTATAACTTCTGGTTCAAGATCCTCTAAGGTGGTTTTTTTGTTCAGTGTGATTGAACGAAGATTCTCCGGCGATTTGTTATGTTTACGTTTATATCTGTCATGTTCAGCGAAAATAAGCATCAACGATTTAACCTGGAAAAAACACTAAATATACGTTTGCAAGGCTATAAAGCATAATACGGTAGTTAAACCCGGCCTTAATCTATTAGATACTCGCCCAAAGAATGCACGCGGTCAAGCCGAAAACCTTATAACATGGCCTCGGAAGATAAAATTGATGTCGCCTAGAGTTAAAATGATAAATACAGGCTTGTTTTTAGGTTAAAATCAGTGAATCTATAAGTTCTGCAAAACGTGAAATTAAGGGGAAACTGGATTTCTAAAAAAAAATATTAGTATTATTAACATATGGCGGCCGGGCGAGGCAGTATTTTCAGTGTCCTAAATTGCTGAAATTCACATACTAATAATGTGGGAAGAGGTTTTGACATAGGAAACACGAGCGTGGAAATGATATAGGAAATTTCCATCATCGTCCATGTTAAAAATATAAAGGGAAATTGCACTTCTGAGCAAACAACTTTTTGCATTCATTAATTGTTACATGTTTTGCTATTTCGTTTTCAATAACATAAATTAAACGCTCGTGTGTATACAGTTTATTTTTTATTTGATCTATTGGTCAAGCAAAATGCATGCATCCGGAAAATATATATTGTAGTACTCACGATTTCGTCTGCGGTTTGGGGCCTGGGGGAAGCCATTACCTTTCTTTTGCAAATGACTCGAAAGTAATTTCACAAATGCCCATCTCATCAATTGCCCCCTCCTAATTTCCTACATGTGCAGTGTTATTGGAGCAGTTGAAAGGGCCTTGACCTTAGCCCTATTTATCTTCCCTTGAAATCACAGCGTTTTTTACGACAACGATATGCATATCTGGTGTCGAACGTCCACTAGGGTCTCTTCATTTGATAGGGAAAATTGTGTAATTTAAAAAAAAAAAACATGACCATCACTAGGTAGTTCCTCTTTGACCCCACATTCTTGTAGGCCCAGTGGAGGTAGAGCAATAAGAGAAAATGAGAGGGTGGTCACAGTCATTTTAACTTATTTATTACTTGAAAGCTGTTTTCCCTGACAGTGCACATGTCCATTTAGAAAAGTTAACCATTTCTGCTTGTACTTTGTCTTAAGTGTTACTGAACCGTTGATGATGGCTTCTTGCAATTTGCCCATTTTTCTCTTCAGATTTTTTCATTGGACCTTTTTCTGAGTTGCCAACCAGTATAGCATTGCAAAACAAAATTCTCATTTTTTCCCTCGTTCTTGATTGCGCCTACATGAAGATTCCTTGCTTCAAGCTTGGATGGTTTTATGACATATCAAATGCCAAATTAGCCGCCATTCATGAAACTGCGGTTTGTTCACATGTTTCTGCCTTAAATTTACAAATGTGCCTTAATGATAATTGTAAATATCAGTCCTTCTAACAACAATATGCTGATTGAAAACGGTTAATGATTAATGGTGATCACAATGCATCGTTAGATATGTATATTTGATTTGTATATGCCTATGATAGTGTAGAATTATTGATTGTTAGAATTAGCATTTGCTTGGAAATGGTGCATATCAGCAGCCATACAAGAGACAATTGGCCATGCTTAGAAGAATGACTTTCAATATGCATATCCGTATTATGAATGTTAAAGCTTTTGTTGTACAATTTTGGGGGAAAAAATCCAATGCAATGAAGGGAATGTAATTGCAAATTGTACCTTCAAAGATTTACGATATTACAATGATAATTTCTGTGCAATCCATCTGTTCTCTATTGCCATCAGGGAATAAAGGACCTCAGTTAATATAGTTATCTATCAAATTATGTTTGCCATTAACTCTTGTGTAAAACCTCCTAAGCATGAAATATGACTTTGATTTCATTTTAGATAAAGTACTTGTTTTCGAATTTGATGGAAGGCAGGCCTAATGGGTGGGGCAGACCTGATAATAATTTGACATTTATTTGATATTTCTGTACGATTGTAATAGCAGCCGGAAAATTGTGTTTTCTGCTAAAGGTCATTAAAATGGTCATTGGCACGAATTAATGGAAAACTTTCCAACACAATTTGGAGCCTTAAAGTCTTAGTTTTATAATCTTTATGAAATATCCTCAGGTTTAATTAACCTTATATATTTACGATACAATTGCGTTTATCAGATACCATGGTGTGGGCTGACCTGTATAATTGTATTTTAGTTGACCCAAATAATAGATGCAGCGAAATTATTATTGGTAATGCATATACATGTATATAATTTATGGAAACCTCAATTTTAATTGATATCCGGTGTCAGTATTTTGGTTAATGCTCTTTTGTCCTAATTAATTATCCATTTGTGTAGTTATAAATGCTTCCATAAATGAAGATGCAATGAGTGTATCCATGTATGGGAATACTTGGTACAACTTTTAGACATGGTTATTATAGATAATTCTATAGTTAAAGATTCATGAAAATAACTATTCAAAATACTATAGGACTTTTTGCTTCCTCAGTTCATGTTTTTTTGTGCTTGAAGGCAGTTGACATTAAAACTAGATAGTAATAAAGACTTTATTTCACGGACATCCAATCTCAAATTGATTAATAGCAGGGTCACAAGGTTCAAATGGACAAGCAGGACATGGAACATATATATGTCCATCCCTGATCAGTGGGTATAACTCTGTTGGAGTGTGAGTTATTAAACGTACAAAAGTGTCCAGATTAAGTTGTTTGACTGAAGATTAAGCTAGGGTTATCTTGGAACATTTTAGCCCGAAATGCTATGTGCTTAGCAACCTAGTCACGTCTTGTGCCTGTAGATTATCTGAAATAAAAAGATCTTCTATGGCATTTTGATCCGTTTACCCCCGGCAATAAAGTATAATTTAGCAAATGCGGATTAAAAGAACACTCATGAAAAAATAGTTTTTCTCGGGCCACAAACGTTTTTTTGAACTATGTGAAATTTAGATTTTTCTGGAGAACTAAAAACTGGGTCATGCGACTATAACTAAACACATGCTATGCTTTTAAGTCAAGATATCGACTATGACACACGGCATTATAATAATTACTCTACTTTGCTTCACACCCTCTGGTGGTGTATGAGCCTTGAGCATTGCATATCCAACAAGGCCTCGTCCACGTGCTACAATGCTAAAAATGGCCGCTTAATATGCACTTAATGTAATGCTTTTAGCATTGAGTTTCCAAGGTGTATGTATATTTGGGGAAATATATAGGACGCGGCCATGTTGGTAATAAATGAATGCATTACTAAAGGCACTTATGCCATTAATTTAAAGGCTACTGAACCTGGATATGGATAGTTGTATAAAACTTAATTAATGCATAAACATAGTGTGTAGTTTCATAAACTACATTTGTTGAATCCTATATTTCGTCTTTATTGCATCTTGAATTATAAGAAAATGTATCAAGAAAAAAATGTCTGTTGTCTATATATATATATCATGGGGTTCCTTCAACTACAGCAGGACTATTTCGGCATGGTTTTCCTCCCTATTTTGTTGTTTTTATGTTATTTAGAGTTTTTTGCAGTTCGGACCAGATTTTTGCAGTAATCTGCAACCGATTAAAGTTGTGGCTACATTTTCCAATCTGATGGTAGATGACAAGTTGTTTTATGTTGTTGCGGTTGAAATGTAGTTAAATAGGCCATCACTCTGCATGAGTGTATTCCAGAGGTCGTCCTGTTTCCCAAAAAAAGAGTTACCTGTTCTGTTCATATACTGTGGGCACTCGGTCCATGACGCGTCACGAAATCGACCCGCGACGTTGTGGCACCCCTCAAGGGGTCGTCCCACATTTGCCATTTTTGTCCATGGGATGCAATCTAGGCTGACAAATGAACCTGGAAGCATAATTAATTAAGGTGTACAAGAAACGTAACCGCCAAACAAGTCCGTGTTCAGTTAACGCGATGTTTTTTCAGGATCAAGTTGAAGGAGGCCGTAGATTTGATCCTTGTTTTAACTTGTAGTTTAAAGGTTAACTGCGTGCACTTGTCGACCACAGGTTGTGGTATCTATAAAATCCATTGTGAGATCGAGGAAGTGTTGCCTTTTGTAAAAAAAAAATGCATTAAGGATATGGCGTATCAACCTGTTTCCTTCCCTTACCAGAACCTTGAAAACTATGCGTGAGTGGCTATAGTGATTCGCAACATTTAGTATACTTGAACATCAGTTGAAGTATATGATTTCCTAAACCCACAGTGTTCGAATGGTATTAAAGTAGAATGATTTAGTTCTGCTTTTATCGATCTTGTTGGAAAAACGCACCCATTCACCTACTGTATTCAAGCTGGTGTTAATAAATGTCAAACTAAGAAACCAGGGAATTCTATAATTTTTCTTTAAATCCAACAGAGCATTTTTATATTTAAAGGAGAAATAGTTGTTCATGAAGCGTAGAAAATAAAGAAAATTGTAGGCGTATTGAATGTGTTTTTGGCTATACGGTGATAACAATTGTTAGTATTATTTTTCCTATCATGATTTATGATGTTTTTCCTCATGAAAAACACAACCACAACATTTCAAAAAGGATGTTCTGCATTTTGCTTTTGGAATATACAGTGCATTCCTGGTCGTGAGATGAAATCACACTACCTGTAATTCTGTTTAACTTAAAGTTGTATTTGATGTGTGATTTCATAAAAGTAGGACGATTTCTGGAAAGAATTCAGAATAGCATACATATAAATGCAGCCTGGTTGAACTATCTGAAATGTTTTACCAAATAGTCAACAACCAACATGACTGTTTCAAGTTTTATAGTGTTTCTTGTTAGTTTGTCATATGTTACAAATGTGTGTTGAAATGTAGTCTAGTTAACCTGATAAAGCATTTGCTAAAGCCCTATCTCCAAACAGAATGTTTTTAAGATCCTGTCATACTGCTTGTCAGTTGTTGTTATAATTGTCAATCTTTGTGGAGTATGAATAGTGGAAAATGAACTAGTTGCAAATGGGCTAGGTTTAGAGTTCGTGTTAACAGTTATAAATGATATTGTGCCTTAGAGCCAAGGCACAGCAAGGCCAGAACAAAATTGTAACCAATGACGTCGGTGCACCTACTAGGTCTGTCGCTTAATTTTCCTGGGAATTTTGATAGGCACGTGTCTCTAATATGGGACGCCTTGATTTTAATGCGGTTTCCAGGGACAAGTTTTGGGTAAAGTTAACTCGCCTTGCCCTTTAATCGACGTGATTTTTTTATCAGTTTCGTGGATCAAATACGGCTGCAGGGAGTTGATTTCTCATTGAGGCGCCAAAGCTGACGCCTCTTCCATTTATTCAAAAAACGTTTTAGTTTAGTGGGTGTGTAGTTTGCTTGTTCTGCCTGTATTATACATAATGGAATTCGTGTAATACCATTAATTAACCTGCTGTTCATTTGAGAGCCAAACCTAAGTTAACCCCACCAGCAAATCTAATTGTTTTTTTGTCTTATTTTTTAGATGACAGACGAAAACGTGCCACAACGGAAGTCAAGGTTAGTCCCTGATCTGTATGATCTGTCGAGTCTGAATTCGTTGGTTAGTTATGGTAAAGATTTATGCACCGTGTGCGAAATTAATTGCGCTGTTGAATTATGCCATTCAAAATCCTTTCAAATATGTCTGCTGTTTCGTTTTGCACTTGTCATGAATGTTAACTGCCATAACTGTCGCTGTCAGAACTAGAACACGTACATGAACGATCCTAGTTTTCTCATTACTCATTAATTCGTACACCCATTAACCTCGTATTGTCTTGGACCATCATCAAAATTTCGAAAATAATTGTTATTCATGTGAAATCATTTCCATCTAAATGTGGGAGTTTGAAATGTGTTTCTTTGGAGCGAAGAAATGTTAAAAACACTTGACAAAGTTTTGGGTTTAATTGTTGTTGAGCTTGTTAACACACATTAATAATGCCATTGGTAATGTTGGTATCCTTGAAGAATATTTTGAAAGGAAGAGGTACAGACATGAAGTCCTTTTTATGTGCATAAAAAATGACCTTTAATGTACTTCTCCATATATCTGAATGCACCGCATGAGAATTTTCAGCAGAATGGATGGATGGATTTCTGGGAATGTTTTCAGTGTATTTCGATTCAGTAGATTAAAGTCACCTGATATTGCCATCGCCATTGCAGTGATGTTAAGACAACTTGATTTTTAAGCCTAATTTCTTGACACCAATATTTGTGATTCAGTGAATTTCAGTGACTTTATGTATCATTTCCATCCAGAAATCATATCTTTGTTTAATTTAGAGAATTTCAAGTTTCACAAGTCATGGTATATCGATCTTGGCCATTATTTTAGGGCAGGGCTCATGGTGTTGCAGTTAAGTCTTTCATAAAGCTGAAAACTAGTAATCATCACTATGGAGTGGACTTCTTGAATACTTCTAAAATACCAGCTGCTAATGACATTTGTAGCCCTTCTATATACTACATAGTTGTTTGATGACAAAATAGTTTAACTTTAAAGGAAATGTATTTTAATGTTCAATTCATTGGCATTCTTTGCTGTTTTGAAGCCTTCATGAATACTTTTTGCATATACAAATTCCTGAGTGAGCCTAGCTTAAGGTAATATCAAATATTGATCCAGTTTTTAATGGTTTCAATTTCACTTAATCCCTTACCTTAGCAAATCTAAATCACCTCTAAATGTTGGGCCTGCACGTGAAGGGCAAATCCACTTAACTATGGCGTGGCTGAAATTTGTGGGTTTTGGCCAAAGCTTGAAATCTGTATGCACGGGAAGCTGTTGGTCTCTGAGTCATCCATTTAAAAATTTGCAGTGCATGACCATGTGCCCCCTCATCCACAAATCCACGTCCCCACCCTTGCTTTACAGCCATCCATGCTTATTAAATCATGATTTTGAAATAAAGGTAGTTGTGGCGTGAGTCATACGCAAGATGAAAGAGACAAAAGTGAAAGTTTGTGAAACAAATAATCCCAGATGTTTTCACACAGCTTAAACTATAAAAAATGTCGCTCGACATACATTATAAATGCCATTGTAGAAAAGCCGACTTGTTTAAATAATTAGAAACTAGGTGAGTTTCTTTTGTCTTTCGTTTTGTCATTGTCATTCGCAACGTTGATTCAATTTTGCTGCAGCAATATACATAGTCTAGACGTTATTTAAAAATTCTATACCTTACTTTGAATTTATAAAGGAAAATTGCAAATTCGTGTTTTCTTTAGCTTTAGATTCTGTTTTCCTAACGAAAACATATGTTTACTATGTTTGTGTTCTGGTTGACAGGTTAGGTTTATATTCATACAGAAAACCACTATATGTTTGCCCAACACTGGTCTATGAGTTTTATAGCCTCATATCAAAAATTTTGGAATTTTGTATTATTATTTATAAATTACTACTCATTAATTTAATGTAGGTCAGTGTACCTTAATAGTTATTCCCATTTCGGGGGAGAAGCCACTCTCCAAATTCGTGCAAATGCATCCTAGCATATCATTTTTTTTTGTATGTGAGTGGCCTGGGGCTGCTTCAGATCTTTCCAACTTTTTTTATATTTCATCCACATCGCCAAGTGGAGATAAAACATAAAATTCACGTGTATGAGTCAGGAAAAACACGCTTTTTGATCAGACGTTACCGCCAGGTGGAGCCGTCACGCCTGTTCATGTTGAAGTGTGAGGCCACATTTTTTATACATGTTATGCCTGACGTTTCTCATCATGGAGCTGCCGCAAAGTCTAGAGACGTACCTGTATGTATATTATTTAAGAATGGCTTGTCAATAAAACTGATGTTTTGTTTATCAACAAGCGAAATGTTGCTGAATAAGCGTTACCCCCTTTTCTGACATCTCCACTTTTAGGGTTCTCTGATCTTAAACCAAGCTGTCAAATGCGGTTGTTTTATTCCTTAAACGTACATTTGATATGGTTAGGACTGATTCGATGTGGCGTTTTTCAGCCAATATGGCAGTGCTGATGGTTAAAGCACATCTAGGTTAAACGCAGTTAATATTCATGCGCATCCATTACTCTTCAAAGAAAATTACAATAAAAAAAAATCTTTGCCTTTGCAACCAAAAAGGAAATCCTCGTTTTTCAACTAAATTAAACCATTTTCTGCTTATTTAATTTATAGCTCGTCGCAATGCTTGGATATGTCATCTACCAAGCGTTGGACTTCAGTCTGAATGAGGAGGAAGAAAGGCGCTTGAGTGCACCTTTAGAATCGCTCATACAGCAGATGACCATTGCGTACTCAAGTGATGATGAGGCGAGCTGTTCCATGGGGTAAGCATTGGTTGACAGGTTAGGATTTATTTTGACATGCCCAAAGGGTTGAATGGTAAGATGCTGGTAATCCTTTTTTGAATTGGATGTGTCAATTTATCGAATTTCTGATCAGTTACTGTATGAATTTTGAATGTGTCACATGTAAATATCATACGAGTTCACGTTGTCAGATATCTATGAAATTGAAATCACTTTCTGTCAATCGTCGATTTATCTATACAATGTCTAAAGAAAAATAATTAAAAAAAGGATGCAAAAATTGTTGGCTATATAAGAAAATAGTTGAATATCGTATATTAAAATGTAAAGAAAACAGTAAGAATGCACAATTATGAAAAATAATTAATTACAGGTCCATATATTTTATATTATGCCTATGTTCGAATATTTCTGAAAATATTTTGGTCATATGTGATCGTATTTTGCAAGTATTGACAGAATTTCAAGTTGTATGAGGATATATGAACTTACCTTTATACTCTTATCGCGTGTATGATAAATTACAGACTAAATGCGTTATATGTGAATATTAAATAAGTATTTTGAATTTGTGATATGTCCATAAATGGCATTTTCTATTATTCTTGTGTGGGGTATAATTTTTTTCCACCTAGGGTTTGTTTAAAAAATAAAAAATAGCTGACTTAAGTTGGTACAAATTATTTGTCCCACATGCGGTGTTATTATGGAGAGTTTATAAATGCATACTGTTTGTTTGGTCATTGTTTTGTCAAGCGTTTAATAAGGAATTTTAAATTTTCAGGCATGATTCCGATGAAGGTATCGAAGAGGACCAAGCAGAATTCGATGATTCCAAGACAACTGACGGGTTAACTTTGCTTAAAGTATTGGAAGTAAGAATTATAGTTGTTTAGTTGATATGGGGTGAGGAACTCCTCCCAGCCGTTTTGCATTAACGTCATCATCATTTGAAAAATCTTATTAAAAGAGAATGCAAAATGCTCAATCTGCAACTCGTTTCTCCAATTGAGCTATTAGCTGGATAACGTCTTGAGTGGGGGTTCCACTGGGAAAAATTATGCTGAGAGAGTTGGTAAAAGTAGTAAGATTTATATTGAGAGTCACCTTCCACCTCTTCAAATTCTGCTCAAATCAGCAGCAAATCGCCCACATAAATGAATTAACAATCCCTTTCTGCACTTCAAATATTCATGAGCACACCCACCTTCGTCATAGAGCTTTTATACGAAGCTAGAAGAGTGAGAATTTTAACGCTTTTTCTAAGGGTGGGGTTTTGTTTGTTTATTAATTTGAAAACTGGCAAGTAGTTTCATAATTTGAATTAGACAGGTTTTCTTACCTTGGTTACTTCTACTGGTATGACGTAATTGCCACTTGTACATTGACAGCAGTTAAACGGTGGTTATCTGTATGTTTAAATAAATATTGACTATATCACTATTATCGTCAATTTTTTATTTATAATGAGAATGAAGTAAATTTATACATACATAACATATTTGTATATCTGGCATATGGACTTGTTAAACATACAATGATCACTGAATAACACAGAAACATCTTTTTGAAATTATTACGATTTTAAGCAATTAAAATGCTGATTTTGAGAAAATAACGTCAATTCTGAACTTTCGTGGTACAAGTATAACATTTGTGTTAAAATGTTTACGTTTTTTTACCAAAGTTTAGGAGATTGAGACGTAAATTCCTCTGCAATTTGTTTTATAATTTCAAATGATTCATAAACTAAATAAACGAAAAGTAAAACCGTCGATTAAATCTATTTGAACATGTATTTAAACGTTAAATGTGTAGTGTCTGAAATGTATGTAATAAATACTGAAACATAATTGGAATAGAAAGTACTCTTATGTGCACATGTAATTTACATGTGCTAAAAAAAAGTGCATATTCATAAAATAAATGTTCTAGTTTTTTTTTAATGTTAAAACTATGGTTACTGTTAAACTACTATTTTAAAATTGCCGATTACAAAATTCTGGAATTAATAAAAGTAAACTAGAATTGTTTAAAACTTGAAAGTAAACTGCCCTGTTTAACATTCAACTTGAATAAGATTAATTTTGCCACTTGTAAGAGCTTTGCTGGTCTATTTTGTTATCAAATTCATGTGTATAAAAGATTTATCGTAATGTATCGTTCCTGTGGTTATCGCGCCATCTAGTGGCGATAACCTCTTCCTTTTGTACACTGCTTGCCAATGTAAACATGCATCTGCCCCTAATGGAGGGCAATCAATGCTAACATACCTGCAATGCAGGTCAACCAACTACCGTAGTATATGGATCGTTGGATCGTTGCAGTAATATTTTACTGCCTTTTCATGGAGCTTATGCATTCGATTCCAGGGTTATATTCCATTAAATTTTAATTTCATAACTTATTTTAAATAGTGTACAGGATTTTAAAAACTGTAAAAACATTATTAGTGACATCATTTAAATTAGGTTTATCTCTTGAAATATACAAAATTCTTCCTGGAATAAAATAGTCCTATTTTTTTTAGTAATTGTATTCGCTGATTTTATCCGAAATAAAAGAAATATAAGATTTTTCCTCAAGGGGATAATATTTGAAATTTGAAAATGCTTTAAATAATTTGTTTTAAAATGACTTATTGTTAAAATGCCT
This sequence comes from Julus scandinavius, assembly GCA_034696685.1. Taxonomy (NCBI): domain Eukaryota; kingdom Metazoa; phylum Arthropoda; class Diplopoda; order Julida; family Julidae; genus Julus; species Julus scandinavius. The sequence goes on along the minus strand of JAQGAE010000135.1, from coordinate 3,135 downwards.
CCTGTTTTTATTATTTTTCAGTTATGTAGTGATCATCTAAATAATCCTAGCCAAGCAGATGCTCACTACAAGGCTGTCTGCCGAGCGATTGTTACAGAAGCTCTTGAACTGTCAACATTTTTGGAGAAAATCTCACAAGGAACTCAGGTTGGTAGTATATTCAAAAATAAGAATTTCTGGTAAGAGAAAATGCAATCACGCTCTGTTCAGGATGCCATAACAGTCTATGATTGTGTTTGTTTGTTATAAACGTTTGGTTGATGGCATTTAACTAAATTTTTGCTAAACCGTCATAGTATCTCGGTTATCATGGACATTTTATAATGTACATTTGTTTTATGTATTAATTGCTATTATGGTGGTGTTTCTATGCTACTTAAAATGTACCAACACTTTCATTTTACTAAGTCTATTTGTGCAAATTTATTTATTAGGTATTAAGGTGGCACACAAATGATGAATCAGACAGCAGCACAAGCTCAGATCTGGAGAATTTACATATTAATGATTGGGTAAGATCCTAATTTGGTATATTATTTTGATTGGCATTAGTTTTAAAAATAATTTGTAAAAATGCATGGATAACTTATTTTAAATGTATTTCTTTATAGGCTCGACTATGGGTCCAAGTTATACACGAACTACGCACAGGGGTCAAACTCAAAAAAGTGGAAATCGATCAAAATCCTCATCCTATTGAATATGCACTTACGCCTTATGAAATTCTTATGGATGATATAAGAAGGCGGCGGTATAAATTAAATAAAGTCATGGTAAGTTTTCTCAGGAAATATTTTTGTAAAAAAGGGGCGAGTTGCGAGTAGTCCAAGTTAGATTATCAGGAATAATATTGTGCATACCTGAGATAGTAGTCATTCAACATTGCTGGGAGTAACCAGGCTGGATTTGCATTTCTCTGGGTGCCACTTTTTTGTTTACTTCTTTTCATTGTTAATTATGCATGTCTATACTGTAATGGTGAATAGTCATTCGGTATTTCAATATTTCATGCATTTTATATATTTAATGCGGTATAGGTTTAGAGAAGGAAAGTTTGCATGGTTATTGCTAGTGTATGTATGTGCTTATCTAGAGGATGAGTTTTTAAAATGCAACTTTGAATTATATTTTTATAAGATAGTGAATTATTGATTGACTACTTTGCGCTCGATAGTTCTGTTTATTAAATATTTAACCGATTTTCTATGTTTTAGGTAAATGGTGATATACCCAGAAGGGTGAAAAAGGATGCTCATGCTGTTATTTTAGAATTTATAAGGTCAAGGCCGCCACTTATACCTGTAAGTATATGATTTCAAAAGATCATTTTCTTGGAAAATATAACAAATATTGTTAGTATTTTGCTAAGTTAATAGTGACCGTTCCTTAAAAAGCAGCTCTAATAGCTTTATTCGATTTATCTTTCAAGTTCCTGAATGTATAATTTCGAAAAAACTAAGTATATTTCTACAAACAGATAAATGAAACTTCGATAACGACAAAATTACAAAACGAAATATTTGGTAATAGACAATCTATCATTTAGTTTCTTTTTCCACTGCCTTATTATACCCATAATTGTATTATTTTTCAAAGGGCCGTCTTTATAAGCTGAATTTCACTTTTCGTTTTCTTGTTCCTTTAACCAGTTTTGAATGTACAAGGCTCCTTTAAGTAGAAACTGTTACACATGTCAAAAAAACTCTTTGTATGAAATCAAATGTACTAACTCTAAAAACTTATTGTAGGTATCAAAGCGAAAACTGTTACCTGCTCCACCAAAAAAAACGAATCCGTACGAAGATCTTATGTATTCTATTAGGCAAGAACATAGGCTAAGACCAACACAAGGAGTAACAGGTAGGACAAGAATCTTATCAAATTTTATTGCTCTTGTTTTAAATATGCAAACAATTAATACTAGCAAAAATAGGCTAACGTTAAAAATCAACAATAAAATTAACATAGATACTTTAATGCAATGTTGGCAAATAGTTGGAGAAGTCAAATTTGTTTGTATATAACATGTTATTTTACACTAAAAGTTGCCATAAATGTCAATTTAAAATACAATAACTTGTATATGGATTCCAAGGCAATGATGTCATCTTATTGGAAAATTATTTTCAAGTGTTAATGATAAACTAACTATACTGAAGCGCAATTTTTAACCGTATTGGATAGATGTAGTTTAGATATTTAGAAGTACTTCAGCAAAAAATGTTTTATACTGGTAATTAGCAGCAATAGCGTTCTTCCTGGTTATAAGGTGTAATTATCAGTAAAGGAGGAGGGGTCATGGCGGTATTTTATTTAAAAGTATAAAAAGTTGACTTGTTAAGGACACTTGTTCTGGTTCACTGCTTTAACTTTTATAAACTTCTGTATTGCCCTGTAAGTAATTGCCACAATTAAGCAATAATTAACAATTTCTTGGTTTGTAATTAGTAGATGCTAGATGTCCCCAAGGGCTACATTTTAATATAAAATGTCCAGGTTTTTCTTGAATTCTGCCAAAACCTTGAAATGCTTAATTATATCAATTAAGAAAATGTTGAATAAAAGTTGTGGATTTGTACCAAATAACAGTATTCCATCCAGAAGCATAATTTTTTCTGGTTATGTATGCTCCCTATGAGGACTCAATTATCTAGATAATATCTACATTCGCTTTGCATAAAAAAAATCCTGTTCTATATGGGAATGACAGTTTTATGAGGACATAAATTTAATTTTGTAACGGGTCTGCTTAATGGTCCAATATAATCAAAAGAAGAATGTGCCTGCTAATTAAGTTATGTGGATATTCAACATGTTATATGGTGAAACTTTAAATTTTCTCGGGAGTATTAGGGTTTTGATACAACTGTTTGAATGGCTACATGAAATTGTCGCTGTACAACTAATTCATTACTTTCAAATTGCACCAATCTAAAAAACCGTACCCGAATTGATGATGAAATACGATTTTTAGAAATAGATGGAGTCTATAGGAAGTAATGCGTGCTTTGTTTTTAAAATAAAAAACAGCTATTTTTCAAAGTGCTTTTTTCAAAGATGAATTATTAACAAAGTTTTAAGATGTGATTTATTTCCATTTAAAACTACTCGCACGAGATATGCAATCAAAGTTGC